>JAIOTZ010000712.1:0-45454 GCA_023374045.1 Limonium bicolor
TAAAGAAACCCCATTCCCTTGGACAAACCTAATTTGGCTAGAGAATCAGCCACTATATTACAAGATCTTGGAGTAAATATTAAATGAATATCCCACTCTAGTTTTATAATGCTTCTGCACTCCCTAATGATATGTCAAAGAGGACAACTTTTTGGGCAATTGTGGAAGAACCCAACTAGGATGGAGGAGTCAGAACAAATGACTACACATGTCTCATCTTCCTTTCCGCAATCAGTTGAACAGCATACAGGAGCGCCATTGCTTCAGCATGGATGGCACTCTGCTTCCCAAATGACGCTGTGAAACCGAACATCCAATTCCCTTTGTGATCGCGACATAGACCTCCAGCAGCAGCGTAATCTGCAAGAGGATTAAAGGTACCATCAATGTTCATCATAAAATAGCCCTCTGAGGGAGGGAACCACCAAACCTGGTCTCTGGCCTTCAACGCCTCTTCACGAAGCTGGGAATCTGGGTACGCCAAACTAGTCATCTTCCAAACCCTGTGGTGTTGCAGACAGATAATAGCAATATGTCTAAAAGGAAGGAGCATACGAGTTTCATCAGCAAATACTTTTTAATTCCTCCATAACCATAACTGATAACACACAATAGAAAAAGTAACATTAGATTTCCCACGGATAAGAAACTCCCGTGGACTAAATAAATTATCAGAGATCCAGTCCTGCAAATTGCAATTATAGAATTTTTTGTGCAGACGTGAAGGAATAACTCTATCCCATATTCTTCTCGCAACTAAACAGTCTCGCAGAACATGAAGAATTGTTTCAACGTTACAGCAATAATGTCAAGTATCATCCTGTGTAAAACCCATTAGAGCACGCCAAGAGTTGGTCATCAATTTATTAGGACATACTCGCCACAAAAATATCTGGATACGTTCTTGGATCGGCATGCGCCAGATGAGTTTAAAGATATTCTTACCAGAGTTAGCCATACCTACAACATTAATATGCGAAGATGAAGGATATTCTGAGAGTAATTTATATGCAGAGTTGACACTATATTTACCGTTGGGCTCAGATTTCCAGTGGATGAAGTCATCCTCAGCATCCTGAAAAACTGTAAGAGCACTAAACAAAGCAATAATATCAGTAGGTAAATATTCAACAAACATATTCCATTGCCATCCCGATTCACTTGACTAGAACTCACTTACACTCAGTTCACGAGATCCGGTGGAACCTCCTTAACAGCACAATCAATAAGAGAACGATTATCTAGCCAGCAATCTTTCCAGAAATTTATTTTCTTACCGTTGCTCAAAGACCAACCAAAACCCTTCTCAATTTGTCCTGCACATTTCTGAATGTTTCTCCAGTTAATCGAACCCCGTTTGCTTCTAGGGTTAGGATATTTCCGTAATAAAACTTCTTTGCAAAAACTGTTACGATTACTAACCAAATTCCACACTATCTTGCCAAAGCAAGCTACATTCATGAGCCTAGTTTTCCTAATTCCTAAACCCCCCTCAAATTTAGGTTTGCATATAGTCTCCCAACCAATATCATGGAGTTTCCTGGTATTTGAATCATGGCCCCATATGAACTCCCTACTACATTTATCAATTTTATCACAAATCTTAATCAGGAGTAACTGTGACTGCATAGTATATATGGGAACCGAGGAAATACAACTTTTGACTAAAGTGACACGCCCTGCCATAGAAAGAGTTTTGGCCTTCCAACCCGCCATTTTTCCCTGAATCTTTGATAAAATTAATTCATGGTTCAGACTCTCAGATTTACCCTGCTTTAAAATACACACCCAAATATTTCCCAAAATTTGAAGAAATAGGCATACCAGATTCAAGGTTAATTATCCTAGCTTTCTCTGGGCTAAAGTTCTTAGATAACAATATAGATGATTTCTCTAAGCTTACGGCCTGCCCAGAAGCCTTACAAAAGTCAGACACACATTCCACATGACTCTAATCTGACCTGGGGTAGCACTGTCAAAAAGGACAATGTCATTTGCGAAGAAACAATGCGATATAGATATACTTTTTTCCCAAGGGATATAGGTTTTCATTCCTTATTACCCACCTTGTTTTGAATACTCTGAGCCAAACGCTTCAAACAAAGAACAAATACAAAAGGGGAAGGGGGTCCCCTTGCCTAATCCCTCTTTCTGCAACAAAGGGATCGGTAAGGGAACCATCCTAAGAAATCTGAAAGGAAACCGTCGTTAAACAACTCATAATTAGGTTCCTAAGACCATCAGGAAGTCCAACAAAAGAAAGAGTTTCATTAATAAAGTCCCACGAAAGTCTATCATAGGCTTTCGCAAGATCCAGTTTCATAGCCAAACATCCATCTCTGCTTTTGGTATGGTGCATAAAATGGAGAACCTCTTGAACGATTATAATATTTTCAGCAATACAACTCCTAGGAACAAAACTGCTTTGGTATTCAGAAATCCAACAAGGCATATATGGTTTAAGTCTATTAGCTATAATACTGCACTTGACATAATGAAATAGGGCGAAACTGAGACACAACTGTGGGATGCTCAACCTTGGGGATGAGAGTCAGAACAGTATGATTAAGGCTGACATCAATCTTCTGAGAAGAGAAACAGTTGTGAACAAACGCGAGAATACTTGGGTTAACTAAATTCTAGAATTTTTGAAAGAAACCGGCGGGAAAGCCATCCTTACTAGGAGCCTTGAATGCTCCCATCCCCTTGACAGCCCGGTGAATTTCCACAAGGTCCACCGGTTTAGAAAGATCCATGAGAGTATTATGATCAAGAGGCTCAAAAAAGTTCTTAGAAAAGATAGTGTTCGTATCACGGTCAGCCCTAAACAAGTTCCTATAATGTTCAACTAGAATACCTTTTAACTTATCATTATCCGATACCTATTCCCCATTAGAATCAAGTAACATATAAATACGAGATTTCTGTCTCCTAAACCTAGTCCTAAGATGGAAATAAGAAGTGTTCCTGTCACCCAATTTAATCCATTAATCTCTCAATTTTTGCTTCCAAAGCATCTCCTCTTGTAAAAGCCAAGTATTAAGCTCACAAGTTAATTTTTTTCTCAAGACCTTTAAGGTGATTACCTTTCCCTAAATCTATGGCTTTTTGGATCCCTTTCAGCCTAGCAACTATACGCTTTTTATTCATAATAATATGCCAAAAACCTCCCTATTCCAGCTACGTAAATGATTACTAAGCAGCTCAAGGGAAGTACTCAGCGATTTATCTTTACTCCAATTCTCAGATACAGTTTTAAAAAACTCATGATGGGTGCACCAAGCAGTAAGATACTTAAAAGGCCTAATAGTTGGGCAAGAGGGGTGGGCTGGAGATAGCTTTAAATAAATCGGACTATGGTCAGAAGCAAACCTGGGAAGCACATGAATAATAGCTTCAGGAAACAAATTACTCCATTTAACAGAACAAATGGCCCTATCAAGACGCACACAAGTTCTACCATTCGACCAAGTAAACTGGTTACCAAAAGAGTTAATATCAATGAGATTCCTACCATGAAACCAGTTTAAAAAATCCTTATCAACACCAAAGTTACGGGTAGAAGAACGAATTCTATCAGAAGGGAATAACATAGCATTAAAATCGCCCCCAACTATCCAATGAGCATTATTATGGGGTTGAATCTGATTAATATCATTCCATAAAGAACTGCGCAGTCTAGCATCAGGGCTAGCATAATGGAAGTGAGGAGAAAAGAAACCTTATTATCACTAATTTCATAGTGAATAAACTGATTATTATGGGTGTAGACACCAAAAATTCTCACCCCATAAAGCAAATTACGAAATAATAAATAAAATATGAGGGGTCGTCGCCTTTCTTTCTCAAAACGTATTAACATGCGTGCCAAAACGAAACCATCATTTTATGACAAAATTCTTAATCATTTTTCAAAGCATTTCAGAAAAACACAATTCTTGTCCTTTTTGTTTTATTCATTTATCTGTTTATTTATTCAGTTATCCTCTTTATTTTCATTTAGTTACTTATTTACTTTTATCATATCCAGTGCTACTTTAGTTGCATTCAACATTTAAATTTTATTTTATTTTTATCATCATTGTTTTCATTGTTATTTACTATTATTTTATGTGTCTTTCACTATTATTATTCATATTAGAATTTTATTCCGATGCTTGTTTTTTTTGTCTTCTTTTCTAAACCTTAACCCCACCCCTTTCCTATAAATACATCAAAAGCAAACAAACCCTAAGGCCAAGACGGAACAGTAGCCGTCTTTCTCACTCTCTTCTTTTCCTGCGGGATCGTCCCCTTTCAAAACAACCAGAAAACCCAGAAGATTGCTCTCATTCTCTGTTCAACCGAAGTCGCCATCACCATCTTCCCAGTCGAGTCCTTCCGCTTCACCCAGCCTTTCTCCACGGCTCTCTCCCTCCGACTCCCATATACAAAACTCGAAATCTTCTCTGCATCATGACCTGATCCCGTTTCTGATTCCCTCTCTATCGCAGCGCCCTCCTCTGGATTCCATTTCAAACCGTGGTCGCAGTCACCATGGTTCATTCACCATCTCAGTCACCTCCTTCGTTACCTCTTCTACTGTGACTGAATTCGTTGGGATTTCTTGCTCTCCCTTGTGTTTCCGTCCTCTTTGATTTTGAACCAAACCGGGGATCTATCTTTCCCCACTGGATGATGACTAATTCTTCTCTACCGGCCTTAAGGATCGAGGTGGTGGTGACTATTTGGTCTTGGCACCCTGGTAACATCGTCCACTCTCCTTCGCTGTATCTCTTGGAAAATTCCAGCTTCTTTACATTTTCGATGACTGTTTGAGTTTTACTATTACTATAAGTCGGCTGGTATTCGCCTAGCACATGTGGTTCCATTCACAAATTCATGTTGTTGGTGATCCTGTTCATCTGATTCAGCTCACCAAAAGGGCATGTGTTGGTCCATTACAGATCCTTGTGCCAGTATTTTGTAGGCTATTGCTATCATGAAGGTTTGTGACTTCACTGTTGAAGTTCTGAGAAAATTTTGCTAACCTACCGATTCAGTGATTAACATGAGATTAATAACACTTAAGCCTTTGTTTATTTATGGTCATTTGGCTATGCCTAACCCTTGATTGGCAGTGTTAGATGCGTGGTTCTGGTCAGAACAATTTATGTGCAGGTTTATTCGGTCTTCGCCAGTTTGCTTGATTCAAAGTCAATTGCCCTTTTGCTTGCAATATTCAACTGATATACATATTATGGAGGTTTAATTTGTAATATTACATGAGAACTATGCTTTGGGCCATGAGATTTGATTTGAGCTGACTGATATTTGTCCCATGGGCACAATACCAATGATATGATATTCAGGTTCATTCTATCCCTTGCATTATCAGTTCAACTAGATCTGCTCATTACACTTTGTTTCATGTTCTACTGAGCAACTGTCGCTTTGAGATTTGGACTGGATTTCACTTCTATGACCGGCTTGTGGGCATTTGGGTTCTGCGACTGTTCCTATAGGATTGGTACTTCACTCTGGTTTGGAAATATACTGGTTTGGGAAACTGCATTGCTGCTGGCATTACACTTACCCCCTGGTGTATGAGTGTCGGTTTGGAATTTAATTTGATGTGAGCGATTGCCTATGTGCTTATTACCATGATTACTCGACTCAAATTGCTCTTACTTTTGCTCTATGCTTTGACTGAGGTACAAATACAATCAAATTGGCTTTGAGTTTTGACTTGCACACGTGGGCTGCTTGGAATGATCTTGGGCTATACTGATGCGTACGGGCTTGATGCTTCCTCTCATGGTTTGGAAACTCCATCTCTCAACCTTTACTATTAATTCAACTGCCTTTGATACTTAATTGCCCCTTGCGCATTGATATGGTTTGGAAATCGGTTTAAGACCAGCAAATAACTTGTCCTTTTCACGCTTAGATAAGAACATGAATTGGGTTATAGTTACCCTATGCTATAATTGTCCAGATAATTCATTCATCGGCTGGATGTCCTTTTTAATTCTATCATTCTATAGGGAGATGATATATAATCCTTTCCACATATGATCCCAAATGACTCACAATCCACCCTTTGATACTACACTTCGGTTTGAGTCATAATCTAGCATGATGAATTAATTTGAGTTTCATTCCCTTTGCTTGATTTATCTTACAATTAATAGCATTTGCTGGTAGCTTGAAACTCATTTCTATGTTTTAGGTTGGGGTGTGGGAGATGATTAGATTGCCATCTTTCCTCCCATTGAGACGGATCGTATGATCCCATTGCACACACCCCAATCCTCTTACATTTCATTACTAACTATTCTCGTGTGTCTTTGTCTTTTCTATGACATGTACATAATGCTCGAGGAAAGGAAACCTTGGAAACCTATTTAGCTAAGGAACTGGAGTTTGGTTAGGACTAGGGGTCTCCGCTTCAAACATGTGTAACGGTTGGTGCACTTCTTGCTGATCCTATCAGCTCAAGTGAGGCGGGGTCGATGCCACCCTCATAGCAGCTTTAGATTTAAACTTTTCACTTGTATTTGTATCAATTTATAATTTGTTTGTTTTTACTTTGGTTGTAGTGTTGTGATTTATTCATTTTCGTGACTCCATCCCATAACCGTTACATTATCCTCTTGCTTGCAACCTTTGATTGACTATTGAAAGATAATAAATAGGATAAGACTAACAATTGGTTAGCAACCCATACAGTAGGACTCATCTTGTTAGTTTTGAGAGTTTTAGAATTGAGCAATTCTAATTCACTACCTAGATAGCTTTGAAGATTCGTTCTTGTATATACATTTCTCGTACTTCTGAATTCATTTCATATGTACATAACTTAAGCTTTTAAAATCCATGTCCACATGTATAGAATTACTTAGACAGATTTCGAATTCTTTTCTTACATATATTTGTTTTATTCGGATAGCTTTTAAAATCTATGTCCGCATGTACATTTGTTTATATAGCCTTGGAAATTCATCTCTACATATCATTTGTTCATCATTCCTTGCCTATGAATGTATGGATCGATCCTGTTTGGGCCTGTGTAACTCTTGGTCCAAATCTAATTTTGTTCAGGTTCGATCCATAACCAGCCAAACGGGCTGGAACAGGTGACCCTAGAAAGCCAATCAGGTTGCCCTCTTAGTGGACCTTTAAGGTCCATTTTAGAAAAGCTCTAGGTTTGTGGTATCCTCAATGCATAGGGTCCTTGACACGGTCCATGTGAGGAATACCCGTTTCCCTTAAAATTTTCCAAATCATCCTCTGAAGTCAGAATAAAATTCATAATCAGTCAATCATCCAATTCCAAATCAATTTAAAAATCCAATGAGTCAAATACCACTTCAAAATCAATCCCTCTCATACTCTCTCATCAAACACACTGCAAACTGCAAAATCAATCTCTCTCACACTCTCATCATACACACTTCAAATCAATCTCTTTCACACCCTCTCATCAAAACACACTGCAAAATCAATCTCTCTCATTTTCTCTCATCATACACACTTCAAATCAATATCTTTCACACCCTCTCATCAAACACACTGCAAAACCAATCTCTCTCGTACTCTCTCATCAAACACACTCCAAAATCAATCCTCTCATACTCACTCATACAAAATCAATCCTCTCATACTCCAAAACCAGATATTCTTCATGAATTCTTGAAATCAAAGCTTTTCACATGTCAACATTAAATACTTCCATACACTCATTAGACACACTTCAACCTCACAAAGCATTTGAAATGCTTCCAAAAGTTCTACAATCAAACTTCAAGCTCCCTCAAACTCCAATTGTCTCATAGATTCAAATCATCTTCCAACTTCAATTTCAAAGGCCAAATCAAGCCCAATTCTAAGCCCTAAATCTAGCTCATTCATAAGGCCCAACTCGGCCCCATTTCAAAGGCCCAATTTGGCCCATATTTCAAGGCCAAATACGTGGCCCACATTTTAAGGCCCAAATATCTGGCCCACATTTCAAGGCCAAATACCTGGCCCACATTTTAAGGCCCAAATACCTGGCCCACATTTCAAGACCCAAACTCGACCCAAATCCGGCCCTCATTTCAAGGCCTAAATCGGCCCATTACCTCAATTCGATCCCGATTTAGTTTCAAATCCAATTCAACTTCAATTTCAATTCCGAATCAAATTCAAATTCAATTTCAATCAACAATCCAATCAAATTCAGTCCAATTCCGATCCAGAATAATTCAATTTCAATCCAACTCAATTCAAAATTCTCTTAATTCCCAATTCAATTCAACTCCATTTCAATCCCAAATAATCCCAAACGTCTAAATCTCAAATTCCTTAAAACTCCAAACTCTTTTGAACCCAAGCATCTGAATCACTAAAAGTTTCAACAGCTCAACAGACTGAACGTCTCAACAGCTCAACAAACTCGAACGTCCAAGCTAAAAGACTCGAACATCTCAACATTCAATAGACTTGAACGTCTCAGCAGCTCCACGGACTCGAATGTCTCAGCAGCTCAACAGACTCGAACGTCTCAGCAGCTCCACAGACTCGAACTTCTCAGTATCATAGACTCGAAGGTCTCAACAGCTCAATGGATTTGAAAGTCTCAACAGTTCAATAGACTCATCAAATTTAAACACCTGAAAACCCTCAGCTCCTCAAAAAGCGAACCCTTGAAATTTGATAATTCTTTCAAGCCTCAAACGTCTCGCAGACCCGAGCGTCTCATAGACATCACCATTTTAAGATTTTAAATATCTCAGAGTCGAGCACCTCAAACTCCAAAACAAACTCGATAATCCATCAAGCCCCACGAAATGACCACAAAACCCCTTTGATCCTTCAAAGACCCAAAAGGTCAAAATTCCAATTCCTCACAAAAACCCCCAAATCCCCAAAGGTCGTAAACTACGTAGGCAGCCCATCTAGGGTGCGACCCCATTCCAAACAAAAAACCTTTTCCACTTCTAAGGTGTTCTTCATACCTCTAAAACACTCAAATTTTTCGGCTCCCACAAACTTCAAACCATTCGACTCCAAGTCTTGTTTATTCATTCAACCTCAAACTTTTTCCAAATCTTTCAGTCTATACTCATTCAAATTCATCAATTCTTCTTCTTGGCGCTAGCTTGGCAGAAAAGCTCGCCTCATCCACTCATTTTCTCCTCCTGTCCTAATCCTATCCTTGGCTTTTAAATGAATCTCTCTAAAAAGTTTTGAAAGAAGGTAATCCCGACGATTAGAGACCAAGGTTCCTCGGGCACCAATCCGAAGTCGTGGTCGTTGCCACTTCTAAGGGGTGTAACCCAGTTCGAACCCACACAGAATCTCTAGTATGATCAGATAAGTCCTATCCATAGGCAACAAATCATCAGAGTCAATCAAAGTTCTTAGAACCCTTTTCCTCCCTTCCTTGTTCCTTAGGTCAAACTAGGTGGTGACTCAAGTCAATTTTCACCCTTAGGCATAAGTCGCGTGGAGCCCATCGAGAGCGGGTGTAGTGCACACTTGCACTCCCCTTCATGCTTTCTGGGAAAGATGGACGATTAGTAGGTATTTGGGATGCCAGAATGACAGGTTTTCACCCTCCACAGAATGACAAATTTTAGGATCTAGACTTCTTAGTTAGACCATATTTAGATAGACCCCCTCATCCCGAAAAATCACCCTCCACAATGGGCATAATGTTAATGGAAAGAATTTTTCCAAAGGAGCCAAATTCCTCCCCGAAAACCAATAACATCTACACGAAAAGTATCATAGAAGCCTAATTTGGCACAACAGATTCTGCTAGACTACCACTGATACGATACGAGGCTCCATTATCACAATGATATCAGGATTATGAGTACGAATCAAGTCTTTCATAGCCCTATGAAAATTAGGTTTTAGAGCCCAAAACATTCCAAAAATGATATTATTGAGCATCAATAAATATTAATGGGAAGCAAGAATTACGTACCACACACTAGTACAAAAATAGCATATTTTGACGCTTTTATTTCACCGGTTGTTTAGAAATCACCAAAATAAACAATTATTTAGAGTTATTTCGTCGGTTCTTTATAGAAACCGTGAAATAAATATGACAAAAAAATATAGTTATATCTATTTTGTCAGTTCTTTAAAAAACCGGTGAAATACGTTACTCTATTTCGTCGTTTTTTCTAAACTGGTGAAATAGATTCTAATATTGATGATAAAAAGCAAAACCCCTCTATCTTGTTCGTCGTCGTTGCACCTTACTTCTCCCCCGAACAGAACTCGCCCACATCGTGCCTCCTGTGCCACCTCCCCATCTCGCGTCACCTCCAGTGCCACCCACATCCCGCCAGCCGGAAACGACTCTAGCGTCACCTCCGTATCCCGCATGGCCTTCGCCACCTAGTCGTGGCTGATTTTGCTCTAATTCTTCCATGGTTGATGCGCTAAATGTGGTGAGTTCTTTCTTCTCTCCCTATTCAAGATTTTACCCTAACTGCGTTCTTTGTGTTATTCGGTGTGAATTTGCCAAGAATGCTAATGACTGAGATTTTTTTCTTTAATGGCTGTAAATCGATCTGTGTATAAGTCGAATATTTGGACTTGCGTTTTTCTTGGCTGGACAAATCGATTGGTGCAAGAATCGTACCAACAGCTTAGCAGGTTAGTTCTCACATTATTGCAGTTTCATGAACATAGATGGAGCTTTTTTAGCTCAACATAGTGACCAATATGGTGTTGCATGGCTTAAGGCTATGATGTCGGCTAATCACTATTACTGTATATATCTCTAAACAGAAAATTATAGTTCCAATTTCTTTAATTTAGATGTTTTCTCATGTCGATTAGTGACTAGATCCAGCATTATCCTCTGATGATGTAATCTTCTAAGGTGACGACTTTCTCCATTTCTTCAAGTTACAAAACTCATTTGAACTGAAATACCCGAACTTAAATATGGTGATTAAATTATTCTAATATGGTATTTAAGGGCCTAATAGTGCCTAAGTAATTTTGGTAAGGAAAATAAATCCAAAAGAAATGAGAAAACGCTTAAAAAGCAGAAAACGCTAAAATAAGCGTTAAATAACCATAGGAGGTACAAGACCTCGGTTAGAGTATTATAAGGATTCCTAAGGCTTATTCATGCCTAATTAGTATACGGGAATGATTCGAAGAAAAGGATCCAAATAATGAATTAAAACGCTAATAAAGCTTTAGCGCACGTTTTTCGAGGAAACCGAAAACGTGACTTTGAGTGGTCAAACGAACCCATAAAAATTATAGTTCATTAAATAACTATAATTAAGCATTAATGGAAGTTTAATAACCAATAAAATTAAAGAAACGAGAAAATTCCAAAAAGGCCCGGTTAGTGAATAGTGCTAAAACCGGGTAAATAAATGAGCGTTTTCTGTAAAAGACGAAAAACGCTCCAGCTCTTGTGTACATAGGGGACCGGTTTTAATTAGATAAAGCAGCCCCTCTCACATGACTAGCTAGTTAGTAGAAGTAGCCAAAAAGCAAAAAGTAGAAAAAGTAATAAAAACACCTTTTGCTCTTCTCTCCTCCCATTCCCATTTTCTCTTGTCTCATACGTATTCCCTCCCCACGAGACCCCTCTTCTTCTTCTTTGTTCTGCTGGGGAATTTTTGAAGCTCCAAAAGCTTCCATGGCAGCCTCTCTTCATCCTCTTGCCTAAGCTCCATTTAAGCTCCAAATCAAAAACAAATTACATATTTGAACTCCTCTCATCATTCTCTATCATTCTCTTTTCAAAATCTGAAAATGATGAAGTTCATCTCCATGGGTTTCCCACTTGAGAAAATGGCACCAATGTGTAGCTTGGAGTCTCCTCTTCTTCTAAGGTAAAAATCTCCATGAAAAACTCATGTTTCCTCCATTTCTTAGTATAGCCGATTTTTACCCCCATTGTAATGCCCTGTTTTCTCTCTCTTTTGAGCACCATTCCAACCTTCCAATGGTGGTGGATCATCTTCTTGAATCAAGGGTTAAAACCTCTCTAAAAGTTCCAAAAAGGTAAACCCTAACTTATGTGTTCTAAGCTTTCATTGAATTAGTGAATTCTAAGGGTTAGAAGTTTAATTGTATTCTTTTTGGTGTAATGTGGGTGTTGGGAGGGAGTTTGGGAACTCCATTTCCCAACTTGACGGAAAACAAGAAAAGAGAAGGAAGGAGAAAAAGAGGAACTTGTGAGAAATTCAAGGTAAGAAAAACCTACCTTAATGTATATTTTATATGTACTAGTATAATGGGATGGGTAAAGGAATGAATGAACTCAAAACTGGAATGGAAATGTACTTGGATGAATTAGAAAGGATTTGTAAGTTGTTGTGTGAATTGAAGGCCTTAGAGCCAAGTAATTTGAGTATGTGTATTGGTATTGTTGTTGAGGAAGTGTTGGTAAATTATGATTGCTTTGAGTGCTGGTAGGACCCTTGTATGGGTGTGGTTAGTTTAGGATGAAATTTGGTGATGAGATGAGTTTTGGACAATGCTAGGAAAGCAACGGAGTTATGGCAAATTTCGGTAGGAATCGAAAGTGTTCTAAGTGTATATTGAGTAAAGAATGACCTAGGCTTAACTAGGTGTTTATAGGATGGAGTTGGGTTGATTAATAACCTTGGAATGGTATTTGGAGAACTAGGAAGAGAGTGTAAAAATCTATAGCAAGTTGGTGTATTATGGCCTTAGAGCTTTAGAGAGAAACTAGGTTGTATGACATTGGAAGGAAATGATGGACTGGGTATAGATAGTGCATCTATCTAGGAATGAATTGGAATGGTTAAAATGGGTGAGAACAAGAGGTAGGCTATCAAGAGAAGTTTAGAAATGCACTAGAGTGCATAAGTGCAAAAATGAGTATTTAAGTTTGTAGAAATTGAGCAATAATTTGAGTAAGGATTTGAGTAATGATTGGAGAAGGTTTAGAGCATGATTAAGGATGTTTTAAGGTACTTAAAATGTAAACATGTAGAAATGATTAGGAAAGGATTGGGTAAGAATTGAGGTGAATTTGGAGCTCAAAGTGAGTAATTAGAACAAGTACTGGGCTGGACCGACCTTAGTAAGGTCGGTCGGCCTGTAAATCACAAATCTGGAGCATTCTGACTTATACCGACCTTGGTAAGGTCGGTCGGGCTTAAATTTTCAAGTCGGGATGTCTTCTGACTTCGACCACCTTAGGGACCGACCTTGCAAGGTCGGTCGGGCTGAAATTTTACGAAAACGTAACTTACTGACTCCGACCTACCTTGCGACCGACCTTGCAAGGTAGGTCGGGAAAAAAAAGGGCTTAAGCAGTAGACCATGGGGAGTAATGGTGGTAAGAAAAAAAATAAAATAAAAAGTATGCACATAAGAACCTAGGTTAACGGGGTTAAACTACGGGATTATTAATTGTTACATGCCGTAGTACTGTTAATAGAAACATTTCGAATGTTACCAGTGAAACAAGTGTGAGCCGAAGAACGTAAGGCGATATGGTAAAGTAACCATTGGTGTAGGTATGATTTTCTCATGCCCCATATGCTAACCGAGTTACTGTGATTTGTGTGCTGTATGCCGGCTAATCAAGATTAAAGCATGAAAACGGTTTATTTCCTTTCATTGTATGTCTTGCCGTATGTTGTATGAGCTAACCCTTCTTGAATGATTGTGTGGCTTAACTTAGAGTGTAGACCTATTACTAGATGATTCTTGTTGTTAGGACTCGTAGTAAGAGTCATGTTGCGAATTAACGGAAATGGAAAACATCAAAACTAACGAACCAAGAAACGATAACGTAAACCAATGAACTCACTAGAATGTGAGAGAGTGTACGGGAGTAGTAACCTCCCGATAACGGTAAGAGAACCGAAATGAATAATCCACAAACAATAAGTGATAGAAGTATAAGTAACCTCTTCTAGAGGTATTGGGTTGGTGCAAGACATGAACCAAGAGAGTAGTAAAGAATGATGAGGGATCTAACCCCTTAGAGGATTAGTCGACCCACAATGAGAGGACCCGACTAATGTAAGTATCGTCCCGAACATGAGAGTATTGATACGTTGGGAAACCCTTAAATATGAGAATACTAGACGGTGGAAATTCCCTAAGCTAGTGGAGGTTATCGAGAGAGATACTTCTAGGCTAATCCATGAGATTGTAAGATACTCCGAGAGAGGAGTGTTGGGAATTTGAGTAGTCCGATGAAGACGGACATTTGCGTATTTGAGAAGCTAAGTGTTAGCCCTTTGTATTTGTAGGCCCGGTGCGAGTCTTGTGTATGACTCCGCCAGAGGCCAAAAGTAATGAGTATTGCGTGTATGTATGAGTAAAGTAATGAGTATTGAGTAAGTATGAGTATGTATGAGTATTAGAAAGAAGAGTATGGGGACTGAGTATGTGAGAGCAAGTGATGAGTACTGAGTAAGAGTAAGTAGTAGTAGTAGTAGTACTGAGTAAAGCATAAGTAAATAATGAGTAAGGTATTGAGCGCAGTGTGAGTAAAACAACGAGTAAGTAAGATTAAGCTAGGTGTAAACTCTGTGAACCCGAGCAAGGAGAAAGAGAGCATCCGATGAAACCGGGTGAACATAACTAAATGAACGGTTGATCGACAAATTGTCTTCCTTGGTAGGTAATGAACCTTGTACATGTAGTAAGTATTGTTGATTGTATTGTCGTAGTATTAATATGTATGTATGCATGTAAAACGAACTCCATGTATATCCGACCAAAGTAGTCGGCGTACCGCGGTAGCACGCGGTATATGCGAATTTCGTATGCAGCAATTTGCTGAGCCCCTAGGGGCACTGTTTTTATTTTTACAGGAAATCGAAGCTGACCACCGTTCGAGAGTGTAGGACGGGGTTGCTATGTAAGCATGGGTAGTGAGAATAGGAATTGTATTTGTATTGTAATACGAGTTTTGAAGTCCAAACTGTATCGATAATTTAAGGATTGTAGTAGACTCGGTATATAGTATTGTATTGGAGTTGTATTTGAATTATGGTTTGAGTATGCAATGGGGAGTAATGTATTGTGTAGAGTACTCAGTATATTCAAATTCATCAGACCGATAGTATGTAGTATTATAACTCGCCTTGTTAGTACACCCGCCGTTGTATATGTATTATCCACTGCGAAGGTAAGTATTATACAGTAATAACGGTATTAGCGGTAGGGGTGTTACATGTAAGATCTACTCATTCTTGTTTTGTTGGGGTCTCACCATATCTCTTCTTCCGCCGCCACCGTCGCCATCACGACCGCTCCATTGAAGAAGTAGCAGGGTGGAAGTTTAACTCCTCAACGTCACCCTCGACCGTATGTATCTTCCTCCTGTCTCCAGCTTTACCTTTTTTCCTTGGATCAATTTTGCTTAGTTTTGAATAATATGACAGTAGAGACCGCTCTAGGACTCTACATATAAATTTTCGATCCGGCTATGAAGCTTAATCTTAATTTCGTTTCTTTCAGGTATTCTTAGCCTGCAGCTGTGCAGCAATGGCAGGTATATCAAAGTTGGCGTCTTTTCAACCCACAGCGTGCGATTTTCTCAAGGTTTTTTTTTTTTGCCAAAACCCTCTTACCTTCTTCGAGTCCTACTTTGATTAATATACTTTACTGACATCATCCTTGCTTGCATTTGCAGGGTTCTAATGCAGATAACAGTTATTTATGCCCAAGAATTCGTTTAAAGGTGGAAATGGAAGGCGCTCTGTTCGCGTCAAGGCCGGCAGCAGTGGTCTTTCTCGGGGTATCCATTTCAAATCCAGTGTTGCATTGCGGGGTGTGT
Source organism: Limonium bicolor (assembly GCA_023374045.1). Classification (NCBI taxonomy): domain Eukaryota; kingdom Viridiplantae; phylum Streptophyta; class Magnoliopsida; order Caryophyllales; family Plumbaginaceae; genus Limonium; species Limonium bicolor. The sequence goes on from JAIOTZ010000712.1 coordinate 15,785, forward strand.
CTTCGACGAAGTTTCCTAAGCTGTGGTTTTAGGGGATGTGAGTACTTCAGTGAGCAAGGAATCCATGTCCTCCACAAAGAAGTTATACACTTTTTCGAATCCTTTGCTCCAGGATGTGCCTGTGCCGAGCTCCTAAGATCAGTCCAGAGGAAAATTTCTAGCAACATAGTTGGCCTAAAGACGAGAGCAGTGTTTCAATGTTGGTTTAAATTCGGAACTCTCGAGTGAGAAGGTTCCAATGCTGAAATGGCTTCTTAGGGAGACGTATCAGCCTGAGAATTTGGGGACTATGAGTTTTCTGGAAGGGGAAAGAATGGAAGGGTGTAGTTCTGTGGTCGTTGAAGTTGGGCCAAGGCTGTCTTTCACCACAGCTTGGTCGTCAAATGCCATATCTATTTGCCAATCATGCGGATTAACTGAGGTGAACAGGATGGAGAGGTCTAGAAGGTATTTGCTGTTTGTTAGAAATGGGACTGATTCGTTGCTAGATAGCCAGCTGAACGAGTTTGCCTCATTGGTCCATGATCGAATGACTGAATGTGTCTACACCCAGAGGTTGACATCATTTCAGACCAGTATTGTACCTGAAGAAGTTAGATTTGTGCCTGTTTTAGAGAAGGGTAGAATGTCGCTTGAAGAAATAAATGATAAGATGGGCCTGGCATTTGATGAGCAGGACTTGCAGTACTATACTAAACTGTTCAAAGATGATATTAAAAGGAACCCTACTACTGTGGAGTTGTTTGATATTGCGCAGTCTAATAGTGAGCATAGCCGGCATTGGTTCTTCACCGGGAAGATGACATTGATGGGCTGCCCATGGAGAAGACACTCATGAAGATGTGAAAGACACTCTGAAGGCAAACCCAAACAATTCTGTTATTGGTTTTAAGGATAATTCAAGTGCTATCAAGGGGTTTCAGGTAAAGCAGCTTCGCCCAGTGCAGCCCGGCTCTACCAGTCCATTGGATGTAATCACCCGACCTTGATATTCTTTTTACTGCTGAAACCCACAACTTTCCTTGTGCCGTAGCTCCTTACCCTGGAGCAGAGACTGGTGCTGGTGGTAGGATTAGGGATACACATGCAACTGGAAGAGGATCGCTGGTTGTTGCATCAACTGCCGGTTACTGTGTTGGTAATCTAAACATAGAAGGTTCGTATGCCCCATGGGAAGACCAGTCGTTCATCTATCCTCCAAACTTGGCCCCACCTTTACAAATTCTCATTGATGCAAGCAATGGTGCATCTGACTATGGGAACAAATTCGGGGAGCCTTTGATTCAAGGGTACACCAGAACTTTTGGAATGAGGCTTGAAAATGGGGAGAGGCGAGAGTGGTTGAAACCTATAATGTTTAGTGCTGGGATTGGTCAGATTGATCACACTCACTTAGAAAAGGGTGAGCCAGACATTGGTATGTTGGTTGTGAAGATTGGGGGGCCAGCGTATCGGATTGGCATGGGGGGTGGAGCTGCCTCTAGCATGGTCAGTGGTGAAAACGATGCTGAATTGGACTTTAATGCTGTTCAGAGAGGTGATGCTGAGATGGCTCAGAAACTTTTCCGAGTAGTGCGCGCTTGTGTTGAGATGGGTGAGAAGAACCCCATAATTAGCATCCATGATCAAGGTGCTGGAGGAAACTGCAACGTTGTGAAGGAGATAATATATCCCCAGGGAGCTGAAATTGATATTAGAGCAATTGTGGTTGGAGATCACACCATGTCCGTTCTGGAGATATGGGGTGCAGAGTATCAAGAGCAAGATGCCATATTGGTGAAGCCTGATAGCCGGGAGCTACTCCAATCTATCTGTAGTAGAGAAAGACTCTCGATGGCTGTGATTGGATCCATCAGTGGCGATGGAAAATTGTACTGGTTGATAGCTTAGCTATAGCAAAAGCTCGTTCATCTGGCCTACCTGCTCCCTCTCCAGCTGTTGATCTTGAGCTCGAGAAGGTTCTTGGTGACATGCCGCAGAAAAAGTTTGAATTCTCTAGGGTGGGTTATCCGTCTAGCCCACTTGAGATTGCTTCTGGGGTGACTGTCATTGATGCTTTGAAGAGGGTGTTGAGGCTACCATCTGTGTGCTCAAAGCGCTTCCTGACAACAAAAGTTGACCGTTGTGTTACAGGTCTGGTTGCCCAGCAGCAGACAGTGGGACCCTTACAAATTCCCCTTGCTGATGTGGCGGTAATAGCTCAGACCTACAACGACTTCACTGGTGGGGCCTGTGCTATTGGGGAGCAGCCTATTAAAGGTTTGTTGGACCCTAAGGCCATGGCAAGGTTGGCTGTGGGAGAAGCGCTTACAAATCTGGTATGGGCGAAAGTTACTTCTCTGTCAGATGTGAAGGCCAGTGGGAATTGGATGTATGCTGCCAAGCTTGAAGGGGAAGGGGCGGCGATGTATGACGCAGCCACAGCATTGTCTGAGATGATGATTGAGCTTGGTATAGCTATTGATGGTGGAAAGGATAGCCTTTCTATGGCTGCTCATTCTGGGGAAGAGTTGGTGAAAGCTCCCGGGAATTTAGTTATTAGTGCTTATGTGTCTTGTCCTGATATAACCAAAACCGTTACGCCTGATTTGAAGCTTGGAGATGATGGGGTTTTACTTCATATTGATTTAGGCAAGGGGAAGCGGCGACTCGGAGGATCTGCTCTTGCTCAGGTACTATTTCTTTTATAAACCTTTTATTTGGTGGTGTCTGTTAATTGAGTGAAATCAGTGCTATTAATGTTGGTCGAGTGTGGTGATACTTTCATTCTCTTGCTATTCAGCTGTCGTTGTATCTATTTTGATTATCCTCTTTGGAAAAAGGCACCATGTTTGTCACAGAAATTTAATACGCTAATAACTGAAGCTAAGTAAGTCTGGCAGCAGAAGTTAAAAGAAACACTGCTCTAGTATATGCTGGGATAACCACTTGGCATACAACTCTAGCGAAGAAACCTAGCTGCTGGTTGTGTTTGCTAGATTGCTTGTTGCACGTTCAAAGATTCCGAAAAAATGCATCATCAGTTTGGATGCTCCAGTACTATCGTTCCTATTGTGTGTACATGCCTTAATTTATTTACTTGATGGAAACAAATTAGTCAGCTAAATGAAGTTTTACGCTCTACAAGAATGATAAGTGGAACCTACATCTGTATGTTTAATCTGGTATGCACAGCTGGTTGTTGTCTCTTGCTGGTGATTTGATCAAATCAAGTATATGGACATATGTTCAAATGTCTAATCTTTTTTTTTTCGCTTAATTAAGATATTGAATTTTGTTTGTGTTTTCCCCCCTGTCTTTGTTTTCCAGGCTTATGACCAGTTAGGAAGTGAAAGTCCTGATGTTGATGATGTCCCTTACATGAGAAATGTCTTCAATGGTATTCAAGAACTCATAGAAGATGAGGCAATTTCTGCTGGCCATGACATCAGTGACGGTGGGATCCTCGTGTCTATCCTTGAGATGGCATTTGCTGGTAATTGTGGGGTCCAGTTGGACTTTAGCTCCAAGGGGAACAGTCTCTTTCACACCCTTTTTGCAGAAGAGCTTGGTCTGATAGTAGAGGTCCATAAGAAGTCACTGGACGATGTTCAGGAAAAGCTGAGCAAAGCTGGCATTACTGCTGAGATCGTTGGACATGTATCATCCACCCCGCGGGTTGAACTTAAGGTAGATGGCTCCAGTTACCTTGATGAGGACACTGCTTTGTTGAGAGATATATGGGAGGAAACCAGCTTCGTCTTGGAGAACTTCCAAAGGCTAGATTCTTGTGTGGAGTCAGAAAAAGAAGGGCTCAAGTTGAGGCACGAGCCTTCGTGGTCCCTTTCATTTACTCCTGAATTTACCGACAAGAAATACCTGCAACAGAAACAGAAACCAAAGGTGGCTGTGATTCGGGAAGAAGGGAGCAATGGAGACAGAGAGATGTCTGCTGCATTTTATGCTGCTGGATTTGAACCATGGGATGTTGCCATGTCTGATCTTCTTACTGGGGTCATCTCTCTCAAAGATTTCCGTGGTATTGTATTTGTGGGAGGCTTCAGCTATGCTGATGTACTTGATTCTGCCAAGGGCTGGTCTGCCTCTATAAGGTTCAATGGTCCAATCCTTGAACAGTTTCAAGAATTTTACTCCCGTCCTGACACTTTCAGCCTTGGGGTATGCAATGGATGCCAGCTTATGGCTCTGTTAGGTTGGATCCCTGGCCCCACAATTGGTGGGGTCCATGGTGTCGGTGGGGACCCATCTCAACCCAGGTTCATCCACAACCAATCAGGAAGATTCGAATGTCGATTTTCTAGTGTGACCATAGATGACTCACCCTCCATCATGTTACAAGGGATGCAGGGTAGTACACTAGGTGTGTGGTCTGCCCATGGAGAGGGGAGAGCCTATTTTCCTGATTCAGGGCTTTTGGATAATATCCTTGCTAAAAATCTGGCCCCTGTACGGTATTGTGATGACACTGGCAATGCAACTGAGGTGTACCCGTTTAATTTGAATGGGTCTCCGTTGGGGATTGCTGCAATTTGTTCACCTGATGGAAGACATCTTGCGATGATGCCTCATCCAGAGCGGTGCTTTTTGATGTGGCAGTATCCTTGGTATCCCAAGGAATGGAATGTTGATAAGAAGGGCCCGAGTCCTTGGTTGCGGATGTTCCAGAATGCTAGAGATTGGTGTTCTTGAGATTGCAAAGAGCCTCTTAGTTTCTTTTTGCTCTATTGTATGATTTTTTTCGTCTCTGCTACCCTTGTTCTATGTAATAAATTAGGATTTGAAAACCAATTTCTAATTAGTAAACGATCATAGAAGCGGGCAGTTGAACAGATTTCCATGTTCAGTGCTCGTTGCATTCTTGTACACAGCAGCAGTATAATTAAATTAATGATTTCTTAGGCTACAACATGGCTGAACAAGTTACCGTTGCCATCTTGTTGGTGAGTTTTGTATACTTCAAACTGTGTTGATGGTATCTGATGAGCAGATACTTTTTTTTTTTGATAATTAAGGGCAACGCCCAATTTACACATGGCTGCAATCCATGCCTCACGATTCCTTGATTATCCATTTTCTTTTCGATATGTCAACATCCACTACTAGGACTAGACTAGGTGGATGATTCATAAAATAGAGGAAACATTGTGCGAACACGATTCAGATCTAAATAGACGGTTTAGGAGAGATTCTGGGATGGTATTGATTCAGAAAGTTCAGTTTGATTTCATAGAAAATTCAGTTTGATTCCGCTGAATTCAATCTTATGTTATGCTTGGTCAGACCTGTTATAGCAAGTTTCAGAATCCCATTTACCACCATATCCAGTAGTTTAAAAAAAAGAGCATAATCTGGTTGATTAGCCTGATGGGCAGTATTGCTTCCTTTCAACCATTTTCTAAAAACCTTGCCTACTTTTATTGTATTGTGCATTCTACAAATCTACTGTACAATTTTAATCGTCTTTAGGCATTAAGTCCAAGTTGTTATCTATCATTGCATTACTACACTGAAACTAATTAAATAAAATGCATATTTTGAACTTTATTGCCATTATCAGATTACCTTATGATTGTTTTTTACTTACTTCCCCTATGAATTAAAACTTAGTGCTAATATGCCACTATCTACATGATGGGCAAGCTGCTGGTTACAGTCAGCAATTTCATTCTCAAACGTCTAAAATTCTGTTGAAAAGTAGGAAGCAAAATCAGTCATCTATTGCTGCTGTTTTTGGCAGTAATTTTGTCTGGTCTCTACCCTGTCCAACCACTGTTTGTCTCTTCACCTTTGAAGCAACTGACCAAAATCTGCGTTGGGTCTACAATATTACTCAACTCCAAATATATGCTACACTATTGTTGAATTTAATCTGCCCAGGATAGAAGAGGTAAGTTTGGATTACTGAAGGGATACAAATATTTCATTAGGATACAAACCTATTTATAGAAAACTACAATCATAACTACAACACTCTTGCTCACACGTTTTATCTTCTGCGTCTACTTATTCAACTATGGCAACTGGAATAGTGATGGACGGTAGGACGGTGCCTACCTCCTTACCTACTACTTCTAGAAGTTGGTGTTGATTATTCAACACTCCCTCTCAACATCAACTTCCTATTAATCTAGTACACATGTAGTTTTTATATGGTAAACTACAAACCATCTCTTTCATGTTGTTGCTATATGGGCAAGCTCCTCACTGTCTCTGTAGAGAGTGCATAACGTCCCATAAGGCAAGCTCCTCTTCATCTTCTGTAAAGAGTGCATTAACATCCTCAAGGGCAAGCTCCTCTTCATCTACAACCGAGAGGGCATAAACGTCCCATTCGTCTTCATTCCTTGAAGTAGCAACATTGTTCTCTATCCTCTTCTTCCTTGACCAACAATCTTTCGCCATATGACCTTTCTTGTTACAGTTGTAACACTTTCCTTGAAACTTTTGACTATTATCATTAATGGTGGCCATCGGGTCGGTTCTACCCGGAACGGCGGTTCTACCCGGAACCGGCGGTTCTACCCGGAACCGGCGGTTCTACCCGGAACCGATTGGAACCGGAACCGGCCGGGAACCGGTGGGAACCGGAACCGGAACCGAACCGCCTCAGCCGGTTCCGAATACGAATACATGTTTTGAGATTCGGGCCCGAACCGGGCCCGGAACCGGAACCGGAACCGCCTAGAACCGCCTGGAACCGCCTGGAACCGTAGTCGGATTCGGAACCGGGAACCGGAACCGAGAACCGGAACCGGTGGAACCGGAACAGGAACCGCCACGGAACCGGTTGAAGTTACCGTTGGAATCGGGCCAAAACGACGTCGTTTTGGGTCTCGGGCGCGCGCTCCTCTGAAGAAAATAGTTGTACTCTTTTTCCTTATTAGGGTTTTCCCAATGGGTTTTTACCTAATAAGGTTTTAATGAGACAGTGAATCATATAATAAAATTCTCTTTGTTTCTAATTCAATAAAAATTCCTAAGTCTTTGTTTCTTACATATTTAAGATTATAAACTTGAAGAATAACCTATCTTGGAGTAAATGGATGAAAAGAGCAACGTGTGCGCTCAAACGGATCTCAAATCGGAGCTAAAACGAAGCAACTGGAGCCTATCGAATCTTTCCGGAACCGCTCCGGAACCGGTCGGAACCGATTAGAACCGGAACCGGTTTTTTGACCGAATCCGAAGCGAATCCAGATTTCAGAACCGGAACCGGAACCGGGACCGGAACCGCCCAGACCGGTTCCGAATACGAATACACATTTTCCGGAACCGGAACCGGTGGAACCGGACCCGTGGCCACCATTAATTATCATAGTCGTTCCAATTTGCTCTCGCTTTTGTTCGATCACTCCCCTCGCCTTGATGACTCATCTCTTCGTCACTCTTCTGTCTGGATCCATCTTCAATTCTCTGCTTGGAATTCCACTTGCCTTTCTTAGCTTAGAGTGCCTCTTCCTCTGTCTTCAACGAGATCCTCCCATTTGCTAGCCAACGCTTCTTGACTAGCTAGCAAGTTTTCGAATTCCACAAGCGATGGCTGCACTTGCCAACCTTGTATAGCAGCAATAAAGCTCCTGAATTCCGGTTTCAACCCATGGATAATTATTCGTTTCATCCTGGTATCGCCGATTCGAGCTTCGGAATCCAAGTCGGAAATTTCTCGACACAACGACTTTACTTTATGAAAGTATTGCGCAACCGTCATGTCACGTTGTGCAATCGGCAATAGCTCACTCTCTAAGAGTTGCAGCTTTGTGTCATTCTTTTTCGAGAATAACTTCACGAGCGTATCCCAAGCGTCTTTGGGAGTCTGTGCGTCTCGAATGTGCTCGAGAATTTCTTCTTCGCCAGTCGTCTTGAGGGTAAACATGGCTTTGCCCGCTTTAATCTTCCACTTCCGCAGCGCGTCTTCTCCGGTTGGCGGTTTTACTTCGGTGCCGTTAACAATCTCCCATAAATCTTGTCCTTACATATATGACATTATGCAAGTAGACCAAGAATTATAATTATTATTGTTAAGCTTTCTAACTCCACCACCAAATTGAAAATCAGCCATGACTTAAAAGACTTGATAAAATACTCCCCCACTTTTTTTTTTAAAAAAAAGGACTTTTACTAATTTCCCGCACTCAAAAATAGCTAACTCTTTTTTTTTCACTTACTTTGACCGACAATGAATAAATAAAAAAGTAATCAATGTGTCACTTTTACTTTTACTGCACCTTCTTTGTTTACTTTCTTTCTTCCACTCACCAGTCTCTCACCTCCTTTTTGTTTTTGTTGTACGTGACTCCTAAAATAATCAAGCTACACCTCTTTTTTTATATTCTTTTGTCACCCACTCACTCATTCTACTTTTCCTTTTTTTTTATTTGGATTGTGATCAATCAGATCTCACGTGACTCACAACATTCTGCTTGGCCACGAATGAGTGCGTGGCACAGAGCTCTTCCCCACCTCAAGCAAAACTCTTTTTATTTTATTTAACCACTCATTTTTGTTTTTCAATGTCATTTATGACTTATCAAAACAAGTGGTTGTGTTGATTGATTATAGCACCTCACCTCACGTTGTCTCTCTCCCTCTTTTTCTTTTCCTTTTCCTTGACACAGCACTATCTCCCTCACCTCTTCTCTTTTTTTTTTCTCTGTTTTTCCTTTCGTTTTCTTTTACAAACTCAGTCGGTTGTACTGCTGGGGAAGCTTGTGTATATTCTGCACGGATGGATGTGGGGGAAATCAAGAAGATCACGTCAATTGCTACTGGAGCTCACGGAATATTAAGGATGAATTTTGGGTAACTGATTTACACAGCTTCAAAGTGATTTTTGGAGTAAGCGGAGGATACGATGGCTCTGATGCCAGATTGTGCTGGCTCTGATACCAAATGTTGAATTTAATCTGCCCAGGATAGAAGAGGTAAGTTTGGATTACTAAAGGGATACAAATATTTCATTAGGATACAAACCTATTTATAGAAAACTACAATCATAACTACAACACTTGCTCACACGTTTTATCTTCTGCGTCTACTTATTCAACTATGGCAACTGGAATAGTGATGACGGTAGGACGGTGCCTACCTCCTTACCTACTACTTCTAGAAGTTGGTGTGATATTCAACAACTATTACAAATGCTTAATTACTCAAACTCTTTTATGAGTATTTAGTTTTATTTTCCAAACTATTTTGCTTGATCTCAGCCAAGATTTCTGCATGGTTTGTGCTCTAAATCTGCATTCCTTCTCAAAAGCTATGCAACTTGCTGCTGTTAACAATAACTGTTATACCAGCCGCTGCCTGATTAAATTTTAGGTTTTAAACTTTGTACAATTCTCACCTGCTGGTGTCTGTTTACTTTCAAATTGCAATGTTTTGACTACTAGTTCATACCCCATTGCAGACACCCTGTCTCTACTTAGCAAATTTAGTTTTCAGTTTATACTTAGTTTTGACGCAATTTAGCCACCGTTTTATCTCTTTATCTTTAAGCACTAATGTCACCACATTGGGCCTTTAATTCTGTGCATTGTTCAATCTTGATCAAGGAAACGGATCTGAAATTTGCGACTGGGTTCACACTTTGCTAGTATTTTAAAACCGTAATATTTTGACTTCACTAAGCTGCCTTGAATAGGTTGTATAAAGAGTTAAACTGTTACCAATCTTACCTTTTTATATAACAATTAATAAACATTATCTGAGTATATACTTCTATCTTGTGTTTAGAAATAGTGTTCATGCATCATCTTCTTGCTGTTCTGCAAAAGTTTTTTACTGCACACTTACTCTGCAAATATTGACCTGTTATACAGCGATCTAGGCTTATTTTTTGCTTATATTTTTTGCTTATATTTTTAGCTAATAAGTGAGCATGATGAGAACATTTAAACTCATAAAACCACCTTGAGCTAAAAACCCTTAGCTGTTATGTTTACACAGTAACATAGGGCTGGTGCGTGAAGTTACAGATGGTCATGACTTTGGTCTTGTGTGTTTTAGTAGTTCAAATCTTCTAGATCATATACACATTTTGCCGCTAGGAATAGGTGTATATTAATCTGAAACTTATTCCGTTCTGACCATGAATGCATGATGTTGGAATCTAAAAGTATGCAGCATATGTGCTAAGTTCTAGCATATTTAAAGATCTGCAGATAATCTCCAAATGCTGCTACATGCTAGGCATTACTACGTCACCTAATGATATTTGTTTTGATATCCTCTACTATTAATGCTTCCTCCAATTTAATTGTCGTATATCTTAATGATGTAGACGACTCTATGTAGCGGACTGCGTTTGAGAGGTTTCCATTTTAGATTCTTCGATGTTGTAGGAACCCCCATCTTAGTTTCGTTTTGTGATGAATGATCATCAAACGAAGGTATCGGTGTTTGCACACAATATAGTCAAAGGTCTTGATATGTTAAGGTATGGCTTTGAACTACCATGCTCTTTACAAATTTTATTTTCATCATCTTATAAAACCTAGTCTCCCTGATGAAATTCTCCACTGCAGGTTAGATGGGACAGAATCCTCTCTGTTATAGAATCTTAGGGCATCTACAATGGTGTGGAATCCACTCTAAATTAATAAAACAAAAAGATAAAATATGATATGGAGGAGAGAAGTTGTGTGAGGTTTCTTAACTAAGAACCCCAAAAAGGGGTGTGTTAGCAAAAGAAGAGAGAGATTGTGAGAAGAAGAGAAGAATAAATATATTATTTTGAGAGTAGAATCCACTCTTGTTATTGTGGATGCCCTTAGTTTTATATAAATTATGGTGATGAATACGCAGATTATTGATTTTAATCAGTATTACATTGAACAATTTCCCCTCCATGACTTGGATACTTTGTGTAGATTTATGCAAAGATTGTCCTCTTTAGATATTTGAAGTAGGTTGATGCCTAATTCTCGTGGAAAAAGATATTCAAGTGTGTATTCTTGATTTCCTTTTTCTTAATTTGACAATTGTCTAAAATAAATATAGAATTCATGTGAATCTATTGCAGAGCATCTACTACTTCCTGTTTGCAGCAGAGTGTTTGCACCATTCATGGTGAATGGTGTGGACTTCTTGGCAAGTAAGCAGTAAAGCGGTCATAACCATGTCATCCTTAAACTTCTATAGTATATTGTTCCGAATTTGATTGGAAATCATTAATTGATTGTATTTGTTTCTTTTAGAAATTGTTTGTTAAGGATTTTGGTTAATGCTTAACGATTTGGATTCAGTGTAAGCTTGCACCTTTATGAAATGTTCATAATGGAGTTTGTGGCCCCGTCATCCTCAGGTAACCCTGGCATAAATTTCAACCCCGGTTCCATTAGTTGCTATATTTGCTCAAAGTTCATGTTTGTTAATGCTTTCACTACAAAATCATTAACTTCTGGTTGTAAGTTCAGTTTCTGGGCAGATAGTTCACAACATGATTCAGCTATGTGTTGTCTAATTGTAAGTACTCCTTTGAGATTAGTTTAATATGTAGTTTCACAAAACTAGGAATACAATATGTGAAAGTGTCATTTAACTAGTCATGTATTTTCTTGTCAGGCAATGGTAAAGCTTTATTTTTGCATTAAGAAATGGAGAAAGAGAATGCGGCTAAGGACCACTGATACGTGCTTACAGGAAGATTTTTTATTATGATATTGAATGTCTTATCTATTGACTTTATAAGTGTTTTGTCATTAATTACTCATGAGACTTACTTTTCAAATCTCATGCAAGTTGACCCATCAGGCAACTGCTCTCTCACTTTTAACATTTGGAATATGTTGGGAAAAATACGGTGCGAGATGGAGATAAGAAAGATAAACAAAAGAGACCCGAAAAATCGATGGAGATGACACACTATTTTTAACGAGGAAAACCCCTTCAATGTAGGGTAAAAACCTCGGGATCGGAAACACCGATCCAACCCTTCCACTATAATGATAATGGGATTACAAAGTAATAACCTTCTCCGGATTAATACGAAGGTTCTCTCTCTCACAAATAATGTGGAAACATATACATAATAGGACTAGAAAAATATCTCCTAATTTTTCCTCTCTATTTTCTCTCTTTGCACTTAGTGCAGATTGCTCTCAACTCTCTTCTTCTTGTTGTATGAAGAGTTGGATGATATCAAATGGCCTTGTTACATGGCTATTTATAGGCATTAAGTGAAGGTTATGATGGTGTAGGTGGAGTAGGTGAAGTGGGTGGAGTAGGTGGAGTAGGTGAAGTGGTGGAGTTGGTGAGAAAAGCTAACAAAACTCCCCCTTCGAACAACTCGGGATCACTACTCCAGCTCCATCACAACACCTTTCAAACTTAGTGACCGGAACGACCTTGGTCATCATGTCTGACCAGTTATCATCGGTGTGAACCTTCTCTAGATAGACTAGCTTCTTCTCAATCACATCCCGGATCCAATGACATCGAACATCAATATGCTTTGTCCGAGAATGATAACTTGGATTCTTAGCTAGGTGAATAGCGCTTTGGTTATCACATCGAAGCTCATAGCGTTCTTGCTCATGGCCAAGTTCTTGCATGAAACCCTGCATCCATAACATCTCTTTGCACGCTTCTGTAGCGGCAATATACTCTGCCTCGGTTGATAAAGCAACACATTTCTGAAGTCTCGACTGCCATGAACAGCTCCCCTGCAAAGGTAATCAGATAACCTGAGGTAGACTTCCGTGAGTCAACATCACCGGCGAGATCTGCATCTGTGTACCCTTCTAACACAGGTTCTCCTCTTCCGAAGCACAAACACCTCTTGGTAGTGCCTCGAAGATATCTAAAGATCCACTTGACCGCATTCCAATGCTCTTTGGCAGGATTAGATAGAAACCGACTAACAACCCGACTGCATGAGCTAGATCAGGACGTGTGCACACCATGGCATACATCAGACTACCCACACTGATGAGTAGGGCACCTTCTCCATATCAGCATCTCCTGCTGATGATCGCTGAGTCGAACTTAACTTGAAATGAGAAGCTAATGGGTTGCTTACTGGTTTAGCTTTCTCCATGTTGAATCTTTCAAGAACCTTCTCTACATATTGTTCTTGAGATAACCACAATAACTTCTTTGATCGATCTCGGTGATTGCATGCCTAATATCTTCTTTGCTGGTCCTAAATCTTTCATAGCAAAGGATCCACTAAGCGCCTTCTTCAGGGCTGTATTTTGGTTGCATCTCTGGCCAATCACGAGCATATCATCTACATAAAGAAGTAAATGATGAAGTCACCAGTTGAGTATTTCTTCATAAACACACAGTGGTCGGTGACTGTCTTCTTGAAATTGTGTTTGATCATGAAAGACTCAAACTTTTTGTACCACTGTCTCGGTGCTTGTTTCAAGCCATAAAGGCTCTTGTTAAGCTTGCATACCAAATGTTCTTTCCCAGGGACTTCAAAACCTTCTGGTTGATCCATGTATATCTCTTCCTCTAAATCACCATGAAGGAACGCCGTCTTCACATCCATCTGCTCAATCTCCAGGTCCAAGCAAGCAGCTAGGCCGAGTACAACTCGAATAGATGAATGTTTTACCACTGGAGAGAATATCTCCTCGAAGTCTATTCCTTTCTTCTGGCTGAATCCTTTCACAACTAGCCTGGCTTTATATCTTGGTTTTGAACCGTTATCTTCGTCTTCAAGCGGTACACCCATCTATTTTTCAATGCTCGTCTGCCTTTGGGTAACTCTACCAGATCATACGTCTGATTCTCATGCAAGGATTGCATTTCCTCTTGCATGGCTTCCATCCAATTAGCATTATGCTCGTCAGCAATTGCTTCCTCAAAAGATTCCGGCTCGCCTTCATCTGTAAGTGTCACATACTCATCAGATGGGTATCTTGAGGTAGACCGTCTCTCTCTGGTGGATCGTCTCAACTGAGGCTCCTCATGAAGGCCGTGCTCGGTAGGTACTTCATGGGTTTGTGTTGGCTCAGTTTCATCAACATCATGTTCTACTGGTGGAGTCTCATGATCATCGTTGGCACGTCATCTCCTAGTGCACCTTGATCATGGCTATGAACTACTGGTAGGATCTTGGTTGGGGATAATGATGCTTGTGGCTTTGATGGGTTGCTCTCGATCCTTGGTTGTTTGATCTTCGAAGAAGACTACATCTCTACTTCTGACAATCTTCTTATCTTTAGGATCCCATAGCCGATAACCCATCTCATCCTTTGGTGAACCAAGGTAGATACATTCCTTGGTCTTGGCATCCAACTTTGAGCGTTCATCTCTTGGAATGTGGACGAATGCTCGACACCCAAACACCTTGAAAGTGTTGTAGTTGACCTTCTTCCCAGACCATATCTCCTCTGGAATCTCTCCGGACAATGGAACTGATGGTGAGCATTGATGATGTCTACTGCCGTCTTTACTGCTTCACCCCAGAAGTACTTGGGAAGTTTGGCATGTGACAACATACATCGAACTCTTTCAACAATAGTTCGGTTCATACGCTCTGCTAAACCATTCAATTGTGGAGTCTTTGGTGGTGTCTTCTCAAGCCTAATACCTAGGCTCCTACAAAAAGTGTCAAAAGGGCCACGATATTCTCCCCCGTTGTCGGCACGAACACACTTCAACTTTTTACCGGTCTCACGCTCCACTTTGGCATGAAACTTTGAAGTATCAAGTACCTGGTCCTTAGATCTCAACAGGTAAACCATACTTTTCTTGAGTGGTCATCAATGAAGGTGACAAAATATAATGCACCACCCAAAGATTTCTCTGTCATTGAGCACACATCAGTGTGCACTAATTCAGTATGCTTCTTCTTCTACTTGGTCGGTAGGAAGTGTGGAAAGCAACTCTATTTTTTTCCAGCCAAACAGTCGTGCATGGCTTCAGAGTTTCACCTTTAACGTTGGGAAGTAGTTGCTTGCGGGCGAGGATTTGCAATCCCTTCTCACCCATATGGCCGAGTCGCCGGTGCCATAACTCCAAATCTGCACCACTACGAGCTACATTAATCTCCCCCTTGCTCGGTTTACCATGCATTATGTAAAGAGAGCCTTGTTTTTGTGCGCGAGCAAATATCATATTTCCCATAGCAAGCTTCCACTTTCCACCTCCGAAGTTGCTGGTCATATCGGCATCGTCAAGTTTACCGACTGACATAAGATTTAGACGCATGTCAGGGACATGTCTAACATCCTTCAATATCAATTTGCAGCCTGTGTTTGTTACAATCTCGACATCTCCTTTGCCAATGATCTTGCTTCTTCCTTCATTTCCCATCTTCACAATTCCAAAGTCACTACTTTGGTAGTTTGAGAATAGATCTCGATTTGGGGAAACATGAAAGGATGCTCCAGAGTCAATGACCCATGAACAATCACCAAGAGCTAAATTTAGTGACTCGTCAATTTTGGTGATGAAACCTCTCCATCATCCTTTGAAGCCACAGCTGTTGTTGATCTTTGTTTGGCTTGATCTTGATTGGTACTGCCTGCTTTCTGGTCTCGAATGAACTTACGACATTCGGATTTCTTGTGGCCCGGTTTTCCACAATAATAACATGTGAATCGGCTTCTTGACTTCGATCTCCCCCTGAATCGATCGCCCTTATGTCCGCGACCTTTATTCCGTTGCTCGTTTCTTCCATGATTTTCAGCAACGTTCGCCTCAGTCTGTATTGTGGAGAAACCACGTTCTTTTCTCCTAGCCTCTTCATTGAGAAGGCTATCAGTGACCGTGTCCAAGGTAATTTTACCTTCAGGGGCTGAATTGCTGAGAGTGACCACCAAGGTATCCCAGCTCTCTGGAAGAGAACTGAGAAGTAACAATGCTTGCAGCTCTTCATCGATCGTCATTGACACCTTCGCTAACTTGTTGACGAGCCCTTTGAAGTTGTTCAAATGCTCGATCATGCTTTGGCCATCTTTGTATTCAAGCTTTACTAGTTGTCTGACCAGAAAAGCCTTATTGCGTGGCGTTTTCTTTTGTATCATCGTCTCAAGTTTCTCCCATAACTCATAAGCATTAGTGTAGGAAGAAACATGCTCGAAAAACTTCTGTCGATGAATTTTCTGATGAGAGTCACCGCCTTCCGGTTTAGTAGTTTCCACTCCTCATCAGTTTTGGCTCCGGTCTTCTCTTTCTTCAAGATCGGCTCATGTAGATCTTTGCAGTACAAGTGGTCTTCCATCATGGGCTTCCAATAGGAGAAGTTGTCTGCCGTTAGTTTGAACATATCTCCATCATGGGCAACAACGTTTTCTTTCTCCATCTCGTTTTGGAATCTCAACCAAAACTCTTTTCTGATGTGGAAGATCAGCTTAACTGCGACCACAGAGCATACTAAGAGAGTCTGGCTCTGATACCAGTTTGTTGGGAAAAATACGGTGCGAGATGGAGATAAGAAAGATAAACAAAAGAGACCCGAAAAATCGATGGAGATGACACACTATTTTTAACGAGGAAAACCCCTTCAATGTAGGGTAAAAACCTCGGGATCGGAAACACCGATCCAACCCTTCCACTATAATGATAATGGGATTACAAAGTAATAACCTTCTCCGGATTAATACCGAAGGTTCTCTCTCTCACAAATAATGTGGAAACATATACATAATAGGGACTAGAAAAATATCTCCTAATTTTTCCTCTCTATTTTCCTCTCTGCACTTGTCAACTCTCTCTCTTCTTGTTGTATGAAGAGTTGGATGATTTCAAATGGCCTTGTTACATGGCTATTTATAGCATTAAGTGAAGGTTATGATGGTGTAAGTGGAGTAGGTGAAGGGGGGAGTAGGTGGAGTAGATGAAGTGGTGGAGTTGGTGAGAAAAGCTAACAGAATATGGTCATCATGGATGTGCTTTACAGGGGTAATATTTTCCTACTTATTGTTTTGTTTGTATTTTTCTTCAATTAGTCTATGTTGTGCCTCTTATTCACATGATATATCATCTCCTTTTCGTGATTCAGTTGTCTTTTTCTAGTTACAACATGATTTATATCTATGATGCTATTAGAATCATTTTCAAGTTATTACAGGATTTCTATCTATGATTGTGGTCCATTTTCTAGATTAAAAAAAACAATGGCACTCTTCACTTGTTGTTGCAGACTATGTATCCTTATTGTTAGTTGCAAGTATGACTTTTATGGCCCAGTCTTTAAGGATCTGATGTCATTTCAAGTGCCTCAAGGCCACTGATTCTGACAAAAGGTAAGGAAACCATTGAATACACCTCTAAGAAGCTTCTTGATATTGTAAAAGTTAGGTATTAGTCAATTTGCTCAAAATTCACTATGTTGTTGAATTTCTATGACAACAAAACAGGTTGAACTATTGTCATTCTCTAGTGGAGTGCGAGATGCTCCAGTTCTAGCTGCTTTCACTTGTGTACACTGCTCAGAGTATAATGTACTGATTCAAACAATGAAATGTGACCAATAGCCATTGTCCACTTATTACAGGTTAGTAAGCTACTTCACTGTATTTCTCCACACTTTGTTGAAATATTGCGTCCCGCACTCTGTTGAAAATATTGCGTCCTGCAATATGTAAAGGCTGCTTGGAATAGAGCAGAAATACTTGAGTTGAGTGCCGTGTTTATTCCATAAACAAATCTGGATTAACAATACCAACTTGCACAAAATCTGTAGGCAGCTTGACGAACAATTTCTTCTGAAATATAGTTGGTTTCATAATTACGTCATTTTGTTATTTTGAGTGCCGTGTTTATTCCACTACAGTATTGTGTCCATGTAAAGTTATTGATGTTGCATGTGTTACAGAGAATTAGATAGCTGAAGAGTTCCCTATTCCACTAAAATATTGTGTCAGTGCATAAATATAGTACCACTGCTCCATTTCCTCATTTTTACAAGTTGATAGAAACTTCCTTTCTGCCTATGCATGGTTTGCATTCAAGTTCAGAATTCTCCCATCTCTAGTTTGTTATTACATTAATATGTGGGGTTTTTTTTTTTTGCTAATTGCAGGTTCGTCTCATGCAAGAATTTGTGGGTTGAAAAATGAAGCAAGAGCTGAAAAGATTCACAATGAATGACTAGTTTTGTTACAAACTTTGGCCACCAACTATTTAGTTTGTGAGTAGGTTTGAAAACATACATGAAACCAAATTCTATCCCCTTTTGTGAAAGTTCCATACTTTTAACCGCTTGGAATTAGTGATGATATCAAAACTATAATGTTGTTGAATTGGTGAATTAATAGAAACATTTTAGATTTGTACACAAGATCTTTCATATGAACTATTGTAGAAAAACCGTTTGTTTGAGAATATCAGGTGTATCTGGGTTGATGATTGTGAGTACAAGTGCATTTGAATGTCTTATATTGAATATGCAGATTTGATAATTGAAAATATGAGGGGTGAGTGAAAATATTTTTTTTAAATTTTTTTTTTAACTATTTCACTGGTTGTTAACCAAAACCGCCAAATAGATGAATGTAAAATGTAATCTCGACACATCTAATTTGGCGGTTGTAAGGAACAACCACCGGTTCTACAAACACCGTCAAAATAGGAGGTGTTTTTTCTCCTCCGACTCATATCTATTTTCACGGTTGTAGTTAAAACCGGTGAAATAGGTGACGTTTTTTCCCCTCCACAAACATGTCTATTTTGGCGGTTGTCTTGTACAACCGGTGAAATAAACATAGCTATTTCGTCGGTTCTACAACCAGCGAAATGTATTTCGTCGGCTTTTATTTCGCCGGTTTAGAACCGTGAAATAAGCATTTTTTCTACTAGTGGCAACTTTGGTTTGGTTTGAAGCAGGGACTCATGTCTTTGCGTGTTGAAAGCACACCCAAATCTTGAGGAGGCAGCCCAGCAGGTACCAGCGAAGAAATTATTTGTGTTTGAGGATAAACGTTTCCCACAGTACGTTACCACGGCTGTTCTGTCGCTCGATTCCGATTTGGAAGTGTCGAAGAAAAACATCCATGGTATTAGCCTTCAGATTTGAGTGAGAATCAGTAATCACCCGGGACTGTGGATCATCACGCGGAGCCAGTTTCTCCACCTCTAAGGCCAAAAAACTAGGTTTAGCTTTAGAAAGGGGAACTTTCCCAACCTAGGGCTCCACTTTCATATTAGGATTCTTCTTCGCAGTATTTTTCTTTTTAGGTACCATCCATTGCCCATAATCCTCCTAACGTGGACCAAACTTGCTTCAGGTTGTTCACTAACCACCGACCAATTTTCCTGATGAATTTCCCCATCTTGTTCACACAGACAAATCCATCTCTAGGACCGTAGCACCACATTTTAAAGCAAACAAGGTGCATCCTTCATATTCTATCTTCATTATTGTCGTCTAAGTTTTTATTTAGCAAGTAAGGGTTTGGTGAGATCAACCCTCAATAGCCCCTGGCTAACCGAGACTTTTCCAAACAGAGATGATGAAAGATCCACCTTTTTACTTTCCTACTCTGGCTCCGACCAACGATAAGAATCCTCGTTGTAATACTCACTTGGTAAGTCAGGGAAACGAACAAGGACTCAAGGGATGAAATAAGCTTGAGGTCGGATTGAAATTCGGTCTCCATCTCCGAATTGAAGATAATGATCCATTATGGGCCAAGGTCCCTCAGATAACACGGGATTGTAGATCCTCTTACTACTAAAATAATCGTGAAAAACCATTTGTGAGATCCTCCATCCTAAAGCTCCCGTGGCTTCCATCTGTAACAATCTACTTCAGGATATGCATAGGAAGAGATTTTCCCAGAAGCTTAACATTATACGCATCACGCCAAGGAAGTCGGAACTTAACTTTTGTTCTCTTGTTAAGAATATTTCTGGACACCTGGAATCACGTCGTCCATTCTCTTGCTCATCATCAGAAACATCCTCCAGGTCATCTTCTGCTCAACCTGGTAAATCTTGTCGAATCCCCCAACACCGCCTCTTTGAAATTCAAACCCGTGTTCCCGTGAGGTTCTTGAAGTTGACAATCCATCCCTTCAAAGTGAATATCAGAACTACGCTGCCTCTTTGGCAAAGAAAAGACCCTCCTCCCTTTCCATGTTGCAGACACTATCAATGAGGCGCAAAACGGGGAGAAAAAACGGTAGAGAAACACGAAACACCGAATAAAAACTCTCGAACCTCCGATCAAACCCTCACTCAACTAGATTGGAAACTCGAGATGTGTTTTCCGAATAAAGTGAAGCAATAGATTAGAAACAAAGACTGTAGAAGATCTAAGGAAAGCGACAATTACTCAAACGACGATTATCAATCGTCGACTCTCATCTCGGAGATTTTGGGGAATCTATTTTGTCCGCTCGTGAGGTGCGTTCTTAGGTCGAAAATGAGCCCGACTTAGGACCCGTTCGATACGGGCTTTTTTTTTCAGTCCATAAAGGTGGACCTTTATCATTTGCGATTCGTGGGCCTGTATACACCAAGGCGTTCGTTTGGCACGATGGGATTAATGTGGGAAATGTTATTGGAATGACAAAGATACCCCCAACCTGGAATTACAATTGCTTCCCGCTTGCACTTCGACGTCTTGTATCTCTTCTTCTTCTCCAGTTCTTCAGTGCAGAAGGGAAGAACATCATACCATGCCATCATCGGGGACAGTAAGACGTTGTTCTCCTCACTGCATTACACTCCCTTCTGTTTCATTTGTCACTAACAACGTTCTTCCCATGGTTTTAGGGTTCTTCAGGCGGCGTCAACGACACCACGGTTGTACGCCTCAACACCACACTGATCGATTGTCCACACTGTAGGCACCAATGCCTCCTTTGGATCGCATACACTACGGAGAACTTTGGGCGTTTGTTCTACAGATGCAATGTCTGCGATTTCTTCAAATGGTGGTCTGATGTTCATCACCCAAGCGCATACGCCATGACCCACGGTAGGCGCGTCGGCAGGGGAGCAGCCAGGCCTCCAGCAGATGACTGCGGTAATCTTCACTCTATTGCGTTGAGGACAGATGAGCACGTAATCGATCTAAAGCATGCCATTGCTTCTCAAACTTCCAAAGTTCAAGACGTCCATGGTCTTTGTACTCGCCTCGTCACTGAACAACAACAAATGAGTCGTAGATTAGCAAGATTAATGGTAGGAGTCGTGGTAGTAATACTGCTGTTCATCGTCTACGTCTGCCTGTAATTTGCATTCACATCAGCTGGGGGCTATATTTGTATGTCAGGGCACCTTATTTGCCGTATTCCAATGTTAGTGGCCGTTAGGGCTGATTGCTCCAATGTAGTTTTCCAATATGTGATACTGTTTGACGTTGTTCTGTGGTTTAGTTTATCATTGTCCGTATTTGTAGACAGTGTCCAGTGTGTGTTGAATGTCTTTTGGGATATGCTGTGTCTGTTTATTTATGGTATTTGAATGTAGTGGTTCACATATTTTGTATGAAATGGTTATGAGCAGATTTGGCAATGTATTACAGTGTTTATTTGTTGCGTGACAGAAGCTTGTACGCCAAACTATTTGACCAACAATTGTCATGACCATTAAGCAGAGCTAATGCCAGTCGAGATGAGGATCACGAGATGATGACAAAATTAATCTGTACACTTAAGAAAGGCTGACAAAGATACAATAACCTATGTGAACTGTTTAAATAACTTTGCCCGCATCTCCATTAAGTAGGTACAACGTTGTCATTGATATCAGGTTTTCAAGCTACATAGATATGCAATGGTATGGACAAGATCCAATTTCAGATCTGTCATTAATGACAGTTGTATGGACATTTACTATGTTCACCTGCCTTGGCCTGTTATCCCATCTATTTAAGCAGTCTGCATCCAGCACACAACAGTAAACTGTGATCGTGAACTTGCATTCAAAATTAAAGCTCAGAGCAACTCCCTAACCATAGCTTAGTATGGCAACCACAAAGAAACTGTGGGTCAAGGCAAACTGGAGTCTGTTATACTCCTTGAATCAGATGACAACTGCAACGAAACTAATCCTGATTCAGTTGATGCATCTGTGCATGGGGGTAACAATGAAGAACTCAACAGCTGATGAATTCCAGAGCAAGTGGTGGCAAAACAGAGTTGGCACCAGACCAAGCATCGACTACAGACCCAGTTCATGAAGACAATAACAAACTGTGAAGAAGAAGAAGGTTGTTCGACCTCCTTCACCACCGTGTTACTTCATTCAAGGAGCAACTTCTTCAGATTCGGATGACTCTGGTTATTCAGTGAACATGCACATGTCCTAATTGTTATCCACTAATTAGCAGAAACAGTTTCAGTAATGCAGTTTATTTAAATGGGTGATGATTTTGACTGATTAAATACTGCTACGTAAACTGTTTTAGATATCTTTAAGTGGTGGCAATTTGTCCATCCTGGTTGTACTTGTAGTCGCCTGTTTAGTGGTTTAAGTTTATGCATGTTATGTATGTCAACGTGTAATTTAATGTTAACTACTATTAAGTACGAGGTCATCAGCATTTCCATAAACAATGACTCGTGCATGGTATTAGGTTGTTCAAAGAATAAGTACACGTGGAAACACACTCTGACCATATATCTACCAACATTAAAATTTTGTACGTAGTAGTAGCCAATGCGTGGGTTGACATTTATCTACCCATGGCCATTAATTACAACTATCTCATGACATGTCTTGTCACACTGCATCTGTATTTCAAATGCATTGTGTTGTGAGGTCTACCATATATCGGGTTAAACCCTTTGCAGAAGTTGACTTCATTCTCTCCATTGTTGTGGTCAGAAAATCCCAGAAAATATTTACCTCAACTGCTTTGTTGCAGTTACTCAGACTACCATCTGTCATCTAGTGTATGTGTTGATTGTAGCAGTTATACATCTTTTCATTGCAAATTTAATTCAACCACCATCGCAACTGAGTAAGGGAACTGTGCGGCTGAACGCATTTCAAGTACTATAAAAGGACAGTATTACGCTTACAGACAACTTGTGCTGCAGTCTCGTGCAATGGCTTCAAATGAAAATAATTCCACTGGTACGGGTTATTCTAAATGTTCTGTCATTAAACACAAAAATATTCCTGTTCTAGATTTGAACACTATTTCCACTTCTGGTGATGAAAGCACTGGCATGTCAATTACAAGTCCTCCAGCAGTAACATATCCAGCTAGCTTACCAACAGCGGAGTTCCCAGTCCGGTATGCCATTGGGGATGGCCACAGTTGGGTTGATAGGCCGATAGTATCGTGTTTGCCTGCATCTACTGTTGCAGGTAAACAACATATATCCTACCAATCAACAAACGGTAAGTCAAAGTTGGTGGAAGGTTCTACTTCAAGCTACAAGGCTGCAGAATACAAGTTTGATGCTGTAGCTTATGCAAATAGGGAGCCAATCCAGCCTCCAGGTTCGAGTTGGCCAGACATGACATTGCCACGTCGTCGTTTCTGTATTTTATCAAAGTATGTATGGAATGAAGGAATTAGTGGCAACTATAGAAGGGAATCTCCTCGTGACAATAACATTGATGAATCAACTTCAAGTGAACCTGTGTCTACGGATTCAGACTGTCAAATGCTGGAATCAACAGAATATGTGTGCAACAACGAGTCTGACCCACATGATATTAGCATAATAGATCTTGAAACCAGTGATGAACCATAACAATGCTTAAATGTGTTTGGTAGTAAAATATATATTTGCAGTATCTGTCGAAAGTTGGTGCTTGGTGTCTGTACTGCTGTGTACTTTTAGTTTTTGTTTGGTTAGCTAACGTCAGTGTTTTAGTGTTGTTGCTGGTTGACGAGATGTTTATGTAGTATGCTTCCATGGTTGTTGTGCTTCTGCGTGTTCCTTTTAACATTAATGAAACGATGTTGTTGTTATCTTACGTTCTAAATTAGAGTGTGTTATCATCTAACATTACAACTTTAAAGGAGTACTAAACACAATGACGTCGAATTACACAAATAACAACATAAAACATACTTGCAGTAGGATTAGTCAACAGTCGCTGTCATATTGCAGCCATGCATCAACACAGATAGACACCAAAATGCAAATATATGGCATACTTCTAATCCGGACTTCGTTCCAATTGTACATTCAGACTGCCACGGTTAACGAGATTTTGTTCCAAATCTCTGTAGATATGCCCAATAAGCTTCATCAACGTTTGGTGGTTTGGGCCCCCTGAAAGGGTTCCCATCACTTTCAATTCCAGGCAAGCTCCGCATAGTTGTCCCCTGTTGATTCAGACCTCACCTCCATTTTCACATGGACGTCGTTTTCCTCTGTAATCCTTGAAAGCATTTCTTCACTTTCAACTTCAGTTGTGACGACTGAGGATATTACCTGCACTTGCTGCGTATGACTGCGTACTTCACTTTCTGTTTTCAACTTTCCTTCTTTCGTCCCCGTGTCATCATCCTGCATAACAAATCGACAAGATTTGTAAAATGTTGAACAGTTTATCATTCGATGCATGAGACGATAATGCAGATAACAAACTGAAGAAGTAAACCTGTAAATACAACAAAGGTTGAGCACTTCAATCGTTCTCAGTTGCGGCACAAAGTGGATGGATATGAAATGTGGAATAACTGTAAGGTTTGGGGAATGCGGTCTCAGGAGTGCCTTCTATTTATAAAAGGGGATTGTCTGCATATGTAACCCTAGACATGAGTTACATTTCCCAAATTGGAAAAAAGGCAAACAAAAGGCCATCACAGTATGCATGCTATGTGATGCTCAAACATGCATGTCATGTAGCCATGTGGTGGACGGAGGTGTACATGGTTGTAGTTTGTCATAACGCATACCAACACAATCCAAATATTAACACGAAGATTTCAGTTAATGTCTCCAGTGTGGGAGTCGATTATTGTTGCTGGCGTGTTGTTTTTTGTTCTGCACCAATCATTTGCATGACCGACATATATTTTGACATTATGCAATGAACACTAACCATAAGAGTATGTAATACTTGGTTGTTGTGTTTAGCAGATTTGATATAAGTAGAGATAATCTAATAGTTTATTATTGCATTTTTTGTAATTCCACCAACTTGCAGATACATTGATCGTACCCTTTGCACTCATAAATTGCACAAAAGCAAATGCATTGACGTTTTGCCTGTCATACTTTACACTGAATGAACTGCAACACTAGTTTGTACCATACACAATTTGAGTGATTAAAAACACCAGTTTCATCTTCTGCATTACAAAGTAAACCGATTCATACTGGGACAAAAGATTAAAAACATGTCAATGTTGTTGAAATAACACACTGATGACACAATCATTCTCAGACGCTACAGATTAATTTCTGGTGATTCTCATCTCGTTCGTCAGCCTTTCCTTTAACTGTACCATCGCAATTGCACCAGTTTGCGAGGATTGAGCACCGTCGATGTTAGTAGGCCTACTTGAACTGGGGTCTGTTTGAATGTCATCTTCATCTTGTGGTATGAAATATGGGGAAGACTCTGCCATAGCGAAGCAGGGGTCGCCGAAGCTACTTAATCTCGTATAGTTATGCAGTGCAAAGCATGCATTGACGATCTTCATTTGTTTCAACAGCGGGTAGCTAGGTACTTACGTAAGATTTGCCACCTAGCTTTTAGGACACCGAATGACCTTTCTATTGCAGACCGTAATGATGAGTGCAAACTATTGAACTTCTCTTTTGCACATCTGGGATTTTCCGATCTAAATTCCGATAGGTGGTACCGAACTCTCGTGTGTGGAGTCATCAGTCCTTGACGGTCAGGATATCCTTTATCCCCTAAGTAATACTTACCTAAAGCAACAATTCAATTTTTGCAAACAATGAATTAATAAGCAATGTGCGAAAAGTTTACAGAACATTACTGTAATCAACATACATTATACCAAATACCTGGTGGGGGTGTTGGGAACCTCTGCTCACTATCGTTTATGGCACTCAAATAAACTCTGGTGTCATGAGCAGATCCCTCCCAACCAGCACACACAAACACAAACAACATGTCGAAATCACAGACAGCAAGTACATTAGTGGTTGTTACACCTTTCCTGTTGATAAAACGAACCCTATCCCTTTCTGGGACAGTTAGTTCGACATGGCATCCGTCGAGAGCACCAATACAATCCTAATACAATAGATGTTATTACTACATGCTAGTGATAACTAATAACAACTAAGTAAGCAAGTAGTTACCTTAAAGGTAGGATAATACTTCTGATTATTCTGGATATGGGTTGGAATGCTCCGAAACTGTGGATCTCTAGGTTTAACAATGTCTTTACCAAGTCGTCCACATGCTTCGAGTATATCACCAAAATGTATGGAAATTGACGACCCCGAGTGCTGAAACCTTTCCATAGAATCTCTGTTGGCGCACCGATGACTAAGTGTCCTCAAGAACCATGCCACCCTTTCTTTCACACTGATGTACGCTTTGCTGTTGATGTAGTATTTGTACTCAAGTACATGACAAAGAGCTAAAAATGTATCTCTATTCATTCGTAGAGCATTAAAACAGCGAACTGGATGACCATCAAGAAGCTCATTCACCCAAGAGTTTCCACTTAGGTTGGAGGTATGCATCGGTAATGGGTGTGGGATTGTAAGATGTTGAGATAGCAGGTTCATATACTCTGAAGCCAACTCTTCTATGTGAACAAGCCTCATACTGATTGCCAAGCAAAACTGCCTTAGTCTGTCAGGGTCGTTGGCGATCACAGCAATTATGCTCTGTGCCTGAGTGCTTGACATGGTAGCCATCCTTCACATTAATACATACACGAATTACATATCAGAATCATGTTGTACGATAGTTTATGCATCTACTTCAGGAATATTTATCATACATCAAATGACATCAGTTGTATTTAAGAAAAACACAATTTAGTGTAACTACAACATTCTAAAACACTGGATGTAACTTGTTTGTTTTCACATCTAACTCCATATTCATCTTAATGACATCTATAATTTCATCATTCTTCAGAACCTCAAACAGGTCACGAAAATCGTAGTCTACAATCATACATGCACCGAAACGAAATTCTGTTTCAGTTAGACCACTAATGCCTCTAAGTTTACTACTGCTTCACTCTCTGTCATCTTCCCTTCCCGTTGAAGCATCAACTTGTAGTTTGGACGTTTACTCCCTAAAAGCATATCTTCAATGTGGTTTGCAAGTGAAAAATTGCATTCCATCTTCTTCTCTATGAACTTGAGGAATAAGGTATCAATCTTGCCATTCCTTTTACAGATGTTGCATACATGTTTTCTTCTCTTCTTCGAACTCCCACTCATTTCAAAAGCTTCTGCATGTTCTATTTTAATCTGAGACAGTGTCTTGAGGAACTGAATTTGGTAAGCCTCAACCTGTTGTAGGATGATAAACTTAAGATAGTCCTTAATGTTCTCCTTAAACTTTCGTTTAAGTATGGCAACGAGGTCGTTACGGTTAATCTGTTCGGCCATCGTAGACTGAAACTGTGAAACAACAAAGATGTCAACATACTAACTTCATCAACTGATTACCACACACACTTAAATTCCATAAACAAACTACATTGCCTGCTTAAGCATCTAGTACACAGTTGCAGAATAAGCTCCTAACAAACAGTTGCAAGCCAAGGACCTAACACACTGAAGCACAGCAAACACCTAACACAGTTGCATATGAGCTATATTGCTCATGACCTAAAAACATATAATAGAAGGACTGCTACAAATAACATATTAGCTTCATACTACCCCTGTCACTGTCAACACTACCATACACTCCTTCAGTTCTGATTGTCCAAAAAACTTTTTTAAGCACCAACATTGAAGGGATCTTCTGCACCACTGAACAGGGGATTACCAAAAAGATCATGCTACCAACAGATCACCATTACTTGCGACCATACTGACTGTAATACAGATGTCCAACCCAGTCACGGATTTCATACACATCAACCATAGTCATCAGCACCTCCCTGTGGCTCCTATCTCGCAGCAGCATCAGCACATAGGTTAATTCACTCCTCGGTATTCCTTCTACAGCCCTAACAATGTCAGCCGCATCTTGTAATGATATAACACCATCTTCTTTCTCCTTTTCAGACTGTAGACCATATAGTACAGTTCTGCAGTCATCTAGTCTCATCCAGGCGACCTTCCATGGCTTCAAGCTTCTCTGAAGCATTATTTCCCCTACTGCCCTTTGATTTCTTCTTACCCATGCTTGTATCCTTCTTTGGTTGCAATGGCTTCTTTTGGCACCATGAACAACACCATCAGCAGTGGTTTCCATCAATTCATCCCATTTAGCCGGCTTATGGACATTACCATATTCAGTCATGCACTGGTTTGGATGTCACCAGCTAAAGGGACATCATCCACCCGTATTATAGTGTTACCATGATCAAGAGATAATGAAATGTCAGGTTGGTAATTGTTTGAGCTCCCAGCCACAATACCAGCAAAGGGAGAACCTTGGAATGCAGATGCGGCCATGCTTGCACCAATTGATGCTGCGGTTTGCATGTCAAATATTGGAGTTCCATCTTCATCTTCCATATCCAGAAAAGGAGCATGGACCCTCTTGTTGTTGGAACCCACAGCACCATAACTAGCAGCATACCCCATTCCAGCGGATATGTCCATTGATCCACCTCCACAACCGCTACCAGAATGGTTGTAACGTTCAGATGATCGCATGCTCTGAGTAGTACCGTGTCCCTGCAGAACTTGGACCTCATCATCTTCAGCAACATTGGCAGAGTCTTCAAGTTCTTGCGGTGCTACACCTCCCGGGGTAAGGCGCAGTTCACCGTTAGCATATGCTTGGCCCCAAATTAGTTCCATCTGATCTACAAGATAGGCTGGCCATTTTGAGTTAACAAGCTTGTGAATACCTCGGTTTTCCTACAGAAGCCAAAATATAAGTTCAGTACCGCCTACAAAACAGCCTTATTTTGGAACAGAGTGCAGATAAACAACATCATAAGTGACAACATACCTGAGCTTTTCTTGCTATCCAATCTTCAGGGTAAGTGCAGCAGTTGCCCTCCTCATTCCATCCAAGCCCAGTCTGTTTGTTAGTTAACTCTTTCCACTTTCTCCACCCACTCTTAAGTGTATCCCCCTTGTTTTTGCACTGATGCCTATCAACATACCCTTGACCACTCCTACGGTCATTAAACTTCTCAGTTACATTGACCCACCTATGTTGGAAACCCACTAATGATCCTCCTCTACCTAACTGTATTTGTGCCTCCTCAACTAACAACTGGATTAGTAACTCCACATCCTCCTTACTCCACTCATGTTTAGGGCGCCTACTTTTTTCATCAGCTCCATCAGTTACCTTCCCCTTCCCTTTGTCATTCCCTTGTTTTTTCACCATGACTATTGCAACGTAAAATGCAATTCAGTAATGCGACAAGTAAAAGTAATCATGTGTTCTGAACTTTACTCATCTGATATTGCTATCAAATTCGGTTTCTAACAATGTGTCCAAACCGACGCAAACGAAGTTTACTTCTGTTACTACTGATGTAGGAGAACAGTGTAAATATCATAAATAGGAAAACAAACTGCTACGTAAAAAGATATGAAGAGGCTAACCTTGGAGCAGAAGGAAAAGATGCCGATGATGCTTATGCGGCTGCTATTCACGAGTCAGTACCACCAGATTGCTGAAACAAACAGAATCGAGAATAGTGAGGGAGGACTA
>JAIOTZ010000713.1:0-45450 GCA_023374045.1 Limonium bicolor
CTTAAAAGCTTGGCTCTTAGGCCCTTAAACAACATTAAATTAAACACTGAATTTCCTCATAATATTAGCAACACCTGCATTACACTCAACATTTATATTGCTCAAACATAAACACATTCATAGATCACACGTTAGTTTAAGGTAAGTTAATTACCTTGGGTTTTCTTTTCAAAAACTCTTTCTCTTAACTTCTTGTTCCTCAATCGGTATTCAACGGGGTTAATTGCTATACTAATGACCATGCCAAGATAATCACAATGAGTATGGAGGGTTCATGAACACTAATCCATTAACCCTAGAACTTAGTAATTATTTGAAACACCATAGGAGGGAATTACCTTCTACTTCAAAGTGAAGTGTTTGGCAATGAAATTTGGGCTAGCTCCAACACCTGTTGAAGATTTAACAAGCTTGAATGAAGAGAAACAATGGTGCTTAGCATACACCAAAATCGGCCACCATAGAAAATGGGGGAATGAATGGATTTTTGAGTTATTTCTTACCTTAGACCATCAAGGAGTTGATTGGCTTCAAGAATATGGAGTTTTCTCTTCAAGATGTGGTACACCCATGGAAATGAAGTATGGAGTTTTAAGATTTTAAAAGGTGGAAAATGATCTCCAAAGCAAGGTAAGTATTTTGGTGTATTTTGTTTTTGATATTGACTTGCTTTAGTGGAGGAACAAGGAAGGAGAAGAGTGGAGTTGGGGGAAGCCTTGTAAAATTGCCATTAGAGAAACAAGGAGCAGAGAGAGATTTGGAGGGGGGGGGGGGAATCGGAAGGAAGAAGAAAAATGAGGGGAGAGAGAGTGTGAGAGAGAGAATAAAGTAAGGTTGTACTTTTGCTTTTGTTGTTTTTGTATTTTAGTGAGTATAGTAGAATTAATAGAATAGAGAGGGGGCTCTCTCACGTGAGACACAAGAGAGGGGGAACAAAATCTGATTTTATTTTACAATGTGAGAAAGTGGCACTTGGTCATTAGCAGAAAACACCCGTAAATTCCCAAACTATTAGTTTTAACAGTCTGGGTCCGGTTTCCGGAATATTTTTTTTATTCTAAAAATTCTTAGACTTTAATTAGTATATAGTTATAGTTAGAAAATCAACTATAATTTATACAAGTCCGATTTAACTGTTTAAAGTCACGTTTTTCGGTTTTCTCAAAAAAGTGCTTTAAAGCCTCGTTTGTGCTTTTAATCCACTATTTGGATCCGTTTCCTTCGGAAATTTTTTCCACATGTTCTTAGTGACTAAATAAGTCCTAGGAATCCATTTAGGACCCTAGATAAGTTATATACTTACTATAATTATTTAACACGCGTTTTTACGTTTTGTGACTTTTACGCGTTTTCTTTTTTTTTGGTTTATATTTTTTTCCAACAATGATATTAAGGACTTAATTAGCCTTAGAATAACATAATTACATAATTAATTAGCATATTAAGGTTTGGGGTATTTCAATCTACCCCCCTTAAAAGAACTTTGTCCCCAAAGTTCACACTTCCCACGCATCATAAATATTAGAACACGGGGATTACTTCTAAAACAACACTTTCATAACAAACATACTTTACATAACATCGGACTCAAGGTCCCGGTAACATAACATCACTTAGACTCAAAGGTCTATAACATAACAACATAGACATGTATTTCAATACATGCCGTACATACATAACCGAAATGGCTCTACCCCCTTAAAATAGGGGTACGCCCCGTACCCTATACATACAAATACTAAGAAGTAAACAACGACGGGTACTCCACCCTCATATCATCTTCCAGCTCCTAGGTGGCCTCCTCGACCTCCTGGTTAGACCAGAGAACCTTCACCAGTCAAACAGACTTGTGGCGAGTGTCTCGAGTCTTAGTATCCAGAATCCGTACGGGAGTCTCCACTAATCGCATGGTCGGCTCTAGTGTTTGCCTCTCGGGCTGAAGTACATAAGATGGATGTGGCATGTATTTCTTCAACTGTGATACATGGAGAACATCGTGCACTTTGCCCAGCTCAACAGGCAAGTCTAGCCTGTAAGCAACCGGGCCTATCCGCTCCGTCACTACATATGGCCCCACATATTTCGGGCTCAATTTGCCCTTTTGGCCAAAACGAAATACGCCTTTCATAGGCGAAACTCGAAGGAATACCTGGTCGCCCACAGCGAACTCCAGGTCTCGTCGACGCACATCAGCATATGATTTCTGCCTATCTTGAGCTGCCTTCATATTCGCTCGAATTTGGCGTACCTCAGCTTGTACTTGCTCCAGATACTCTGATCCCAAAATGACCAACTCACTCGACTCATCCCAGCATAAAGGCATGCGGCATGGTCAACCGTACAATGCTTGGAAGGGAGACATCTTGATCGACGCGTGGTAACTGTTATTGTAGCTAAACTCGATCAGATGTAACTTATCAATCCAGCTGGTCTGGAAGTCAAGTGCACATGCTCGTAACATATCCTCCAGCGTCTGGATAGTGCGCTCACTCTGACCATCTGTCTGAGGGTGGAACGCTGTACTCAGCTTCAGCTCGGTACCAAGCACTTCCCGTGTAGATCTCCAGTACCTCGAGAGGAATTGGTATCCCTATCAGACACGATAGTCTTCGGTACCCCATGATGCCGTATAATCTCATGGTCGAAGAGCTCTGCTAGCTTCGCCACCTTCCAAGTGTCCTTCATCGGAATGAATCGGGCCACCTTGGTCAGTTGGTCAACAACGACCCATATCATATTCAAGCCTCCCCGAGTAGGCGGAAGCCCAACAACGAAGTCCATGGAAATATCATGGGACTTCCACTCAGGAACGGGCATCGGCTGTACCATACCACCAGGATGTCGATGCTCAAACTTGACCTTCTGACAAGTGAGAAACCTAACAACATAGTCTGTCACATCTTTCTTCATACCGGTCCACCAGAAATATCTCTTCATACTCTTGTACATTTTTTAAGCTCCGGGGTGAATCGAAGTAGAGGAACAGTGTGATTCACTCAGTATGCGCTCCTTCAACTCAGCGCTACTTCGTGGGATACAAAGTCGGCCATTCAGCCTGATTAGATCATCATCGTGAAGTCGGAAATCATACTTCTGACTTTCGAATGTGTCGTCAATAAGCTTATGTCTGATCTCTTGCATGTACTGATCGGACATTTGAGCACTCCGCACCTCATCGACCAAGCTAGAGTGAGAGATTAGCGAATGGAGAGAGTGTGCTCGGCGACTCAATGCATCAGCTACAACATTCGCCTTACCTTCCTTGTACTGAAGGTTAATATCGTAATCATTTAGGAATTCAACCCATCTCTTTGCCTCATGTTCAACTCCTTCTGAGTGAACAGGTATTTCAAACTCTTGTGATCTGAATAAATCGTCACATTCACTCCATACAAATGGTGTCGCCATATCTTCAAGGCGAAGCAATGTCACCCAATTCTAAATCATGTGTAGGATAGTTTTCTTCATGTCGCTTCAACTGTCGGGAGGCATAGGCCACGACCTTCCCGTGTTGCATCAATACACAGCCCATACCTTTGCCTGACGCGTCGCAGTACACCTCAAAACCATCAATACCATCTGGTATAGTCAGAACTGGTGTAGAAGTCAAAGCATCCTTGAGATTCTGAAATGAACTCTCACAGTCAACTGTCCACGCAAATGGTGCATCCTTCTTCATTAACGATGTCAACGGTTTTGAAACACTGGAAAAATTCTTTACAAACCTCTGATAATACCCTGCCAGACCGAGGAAGCTCCGAATGTTGGTAACCATCTTCGGTCTAGGCCAGGTGCGCATAGCATCAATCTTGGCCGGATCCACAACGATCCCGGCCTCAGAAATAACATGACCAAGAAAAGAGACTTGGTATAGCCAAAATTCACACTTCGAGAACTTCGCATATAGCTGGTTTTCTCTTAACATCTGCAGTACACTCCTCAAGTGATCCTCATGCTCAACTTTGGACTTAGAATAAATAAGAATATCATCGATGAAAACAACCACTGACTTATGCAACTGATCTCGGAATAAACGATTCATCAGATCCATAAACTTCGTCGGTGCATTAGATAAGCCAAACCGCATGACTGTGAATTCATAGTGACCATATCTGGTTCGGAACGCGGTCTTCTCAATGTCACTGTCTCTGATAGCAATCTGATGGTAACCTGATCGCAAGTCGATCTTAGAGAACACTGATGCACCCTTCAACTGATCAAACAAATCATCGATACGCGGCAATGGGTAACGGTTCTTCACCGAAAAGACATTCAGCTCTCTGTAGTCGATGCAGAGGCCGAGACTACCATCCTTTTTCTTCACAAAAAGGATTGGTGCTCCCCATGGTGAAACGCTTGGGCGAATGAATCCCTTGTCAAGTAGGTCTCGCAGCTGCTCTTTGAGCTCTATCATCTCAACTGGAGCCATACGGTAGGGCGTCTTGCTATAGGTCCGGTGCCCGGCACCAAATCAATCT
Organism: Limonium bicolor; assembly: GCA_023374045.1. Lineage (NCBI taxonomy): Eukaryota > Viridiplantae > Streptophyta > Magnoliopsida > Caryophyllales > Plumbaginaceae > Limonium > Limonium bicolor. The sequence continues at coordinate 4,479 of JAIOTZ010000713.1, forward strand.
CAAACTCAAGTGCCCGTGTTAGCGGCATGCCCGGGAGCTCCTTAGGAAAGACATCAGGAAACTCCGACACAACCGACACATCTGGGCTAAACTCTGGACCTCTCTCTATGTCCTGGACATAGCAGAGGTATACATCATTCTTTCTTCTGATTTCACGATACATGGCCATGGCGGAGATGATCTGTGTCGAAGGCTCCCTGGGCCTCTGGCGGTATGAAATGGCAACCCCAGACGGACTCCGAAGAAGCAGACGGTGCTCGGCACATATGATTTGACCCTTGTACCGCTCCAACCAATTTATCCCCACAATCACATCAAATCCGAGCCCCTCAAAACCTATCATGTCGATCGGGAACTCTTTATTCTTAATTCGAATGGTGGCATCTCGGTAATAACGGGTGCATCTGATCCGCTCCTTAGACGGGAGGGTGACTAGGAAGTCAGGCATCTCCTCCACGTCTAACCCCAGTCTCCTCGCAAATGAGAGTGAGACAAATGTATGTGAGGCTCCAGAGTCAAACAGGATCGACGCATCCATGCCATTCACTAGGAAGGTACCGGTGAGGATAGTGCCGCTTCTGTCGGCCTCTGCCTCTGTACACACACTTAGTGTACTCAAGAAATCAACACTGCTTTATTCATAGAACTCATCCTTACACCATGATGGTATTACACTTGACTACATCGCTTAATACTTAGCATACTTAATGCATCACATACTTAACATACAACTGACTTCACACTTTACATGATTACACGCGGCTTCAGAATTGCCTAAAGGTTAAGTTTAATCGTCCAGGTCTCATGTGTGTGGCATTGATTACTGTCGGAGGCGCCGTATTCAGTTTGATCTTCTTGATACCATGATACAGCATCCTCGACTGCCCACCCATGATTAACACATCTTCTGACTTCAACACCAACTTCTTTGCATGGTCCGCACGCTTATGCTCGGCGTAAATAAACTCAGCGGTATCACCAATGGACCACGACACCACGGGTATTCCCTTATCAAGAGACTCGGGCGTCTCGTCCTTGTCTTGGTGTAAACCCAGTCTTCCATCCTTTTCGTAGAAGTTTACAATACATAAATCTGCTTTGATGCTTGGAATTGGCTCCGATTCAACTTGCTGAGCAATTCCCACGGCATAATTAACAACCACAAGGAACTACTCAGGTATACTCGGTATGATCGCTCCATCTTCAGCTCGTGTGTCCTGATTGACTTGGTATAAGGGTTCCAGTCCTTACCCATGCACATCATCTTCATTTTCATCTTCGCTCCATTCAGGTATTCCGTTGTGTAGAAACCTCCAGGTGCTGCTCCCAGCTCGTTGCATCGTCGGATGATATGGATTTGTGCTTCGGTGTCAGGTATCCTCTTAATAATATCATACCTGGTTGGATAGCCTGACACTATTATCGGATAGTCGGCGATGTCGATGGTGGTCTTTTCGGGGGTTGGTGTGGGTGGGATTGGATAACAAATATTGAAGGTTCCTAAGGTTTAGAATTACCTAATTTAGGTGATTTTCACATTATACTTTAACTCATTACTTATATGGTTGTATATTTAGACTCACTAATACACATGCATGAAATGCGGTAAGCAATCACTTATTTCACTTAACGGTTTAAGTGGTACCTGGTCTAGAAGAGGATCCTGGTGCCTCTGACCGGTCCACCACATTCAGGGCGCCTTGCCTGCTCCCGACCCTTTCCCCTTCTGGAAGTCAGTGTTCCCCTGACCTGAGGATGGCTGGTGAGTCGCTTTCAGGCCTTCAGTGGTCGCGGCAGCCTTACCCTTCCACTGCCCCTTAGGCCTATAGTTTCTGCCATCGGGGTTCTGGTAGCACTCGAAGTCACGGTGCCCCAGCTTCTTGCAGTAGCGACACTGCACGTCATCTCCTTTGCAGTCCTTGCCGGGGTGGTCACCGTTGCACCACTTGCAGAAGTAGTGGCGCTCTGGTCCAGAGCCCGTACTGGCTGCTATCACATTACACAATCAGTACACACTTCATAACTTAACAACACACGTTTAAATTCAATTTTAGAGTCAGGTGGTTACCCTTGAGCGGTTGAGAGCGTAAGGGCTTAGCCGCATAGGCATAGGTGAGCTTCAGCGGCTTCTCAGCGGTGGTGGACTGGGCTTGGCCTTTGCCACCTTGTTGCTGGCCTTTCTGAGACTGGGGTAAGGTTTCTTCTTCTTTCCTCCCCCGTACCCTTGCGTGCTTTGGCCCTCGCTCGTGGCCTTGCGCTTGTGCACATTCTCCTCGTCCCTCAGATAGACGGTGATCTCGACCTTAGCAGCGGCATTGTAAACCCCTAATCCTAAACCTGTAATGACGTCACAATTCGTAGCATAATAATAACAAATCGCAGCGGAAAATAAAACTATCTACCTTGGTGTTACACGCCGTTACTCACCCTTGTGAGTAACAAGGCATCCTTACTCTTCCCAACAATACAACTCTTCACGCTGTGATGAACAGATACTGAGCACTTCTAATTATTACAAACCAACTTCAACTAACTGAATACAACAACCTCTTTACTATGATACAGATAAATTCAAAGGTGTTTGCTGAAAACACATCAGCTACCCCCGTGTCCCGCACTCTGGCTTGAGTCTTCTTCAATAACCTGGAATGTTTGGCCCATTGAAGGGCTCAGCAATCGAAATGCTGGTATGCTAAATGTAGTCTTAAATCATCTAGATTCCTTAGGTCGTTTTAGCCATCTTGATATTAGGTTCATTACAAGATATTCCGGTTTACAATAATAACAGTAATAACTGTGGGCATTAAACACTCACATAACAACTCACCTGTAAACATAATGTACAATAGTACACAACACCAATAACCACGCATTAATAATCCATAACAATAACCAATAATCACTCATCAATAATTCCTCACAATAACCAAATAAGATACGCGTATTAAACTGTACTTGTTAGTTGGCCACCTGGCCCTTATCCTTTAAACCAATCACTTAACCTTTTCCAATTAATTTCCACCTCAGGCGTCATGTCAAGACAACCTTTAATAACTTATTAATGGACGATGGTCCCTTGGGTTCCAATGGAACCGTTACCAGCTGACCTAATGGCCCTGGATAATATATTTTGACCGATCTGGTCGAACCTGTGCACCAACGGTAGTGCCCTCCGCCATCCCCGTATGTGGCTGATGGATTCCCTTGAGTGACTCCCCATTGAAGTCTCTCGTAGTGATCACTATGCGCAACCAGAGAGTTGAAACAGTCTGGATTCCTCTCTTATAAATTAGCCCTTTAGTCAGTGGTATAATAACCAATACTTGAGTTAAGACTTTAACAGTTGACCATCAGTTAGGTTCAATAATGCCTAAAGGTCAGTTAGTCTTGTTCCAGTTTAGATGTAATAACTTCTAGTCATAAGACGTTCGCGTATAAAATACAACGCAACAGTTTGAGCAATACAATACACAATATCATATACATAAAATCACAAATATCGCTCTTAATAATTAAACACATAATGTCTGGACCTTAGGATAATCCTTAGGACATTCATACCACACAATTAACATACCGTTCACCAAGTAACTGCTAGCTTGACAAATTCCTGTTCAGCAGTTCCTTCCCGTACGCTGTTATATAAACATGTAATACCGGGTAATATTAATATAACCACTCACTAAATATTACAATACTGTCATTGTAGGGTTTATACCCGTTGTTTAATAATTCTGTGTGTTCTTTATTTCCCCTGTTATTTAACAGTAGTTCTAGATAGTTCATCAGTTCATTATTTTATGTGATTCCCACATGTGATAATGAATTCCCATATTATGATATTTCTTCATCTCTTTAACTATATAACCATAATTATTTCCTCTCATTCCATATACCAATATAATTTGGTTACCTTAATTATATCCATAATTATTTCATAAACTCTATATTAAACTCTTTTGGTTATTCTTATCGTAACCACAATTTATTTTATAAACCTTATATTATTCCTCATAATATATCACATTACTTAACCTTAATTCTTTTCTTTATTAAATTATAAAACCAACTTTATTAATTCCTGTAATTATAAGCTGGACACAATAACTTTTATAAGTTACCAAATAACCTTATAAATTCGGTATTTACCTTTGGACACATTAACTTTTGAATTTTTCCAATTAATCACACATATCTTTTTGGTAATTACAATTCAAATACTCCAACTTTTATAAATTACTAAATAACCATATAACTTTTATAATTTACTAATTATCCATATTAACTTTCGGTAATTGTAAAGCAAACACATTAATTTTTATAAATTACCAAATGACCTCAATTATTTTCGGTCTTAACATATGCTTTTCCTATATTTACATTTTAATCCCAAAACTTTATATAAGTCACATATTAACTTATAAACTATACCTTTAATATTTAATTCTCTTAAAATACCGAAAGGACCCCTATTTCGTAAATTATATTTTCTGCTCATGTCCATTTCCGTTTTGACATAAACTCCCACATAATTACATTTTAGCCCTTAACACTTTATATAAGTTACATATTAACTTATAAAATTATACTTTTAATATTTAATCCTTTAAATACCGAAATGGTCCTTATAATTTGCAAATTATGCTTTCGCCCCAAATTAAATTCAGTTTAACACTTATACTTTCATAAATTACATATCCACCCTTAAACCTTTATAAACTTAATATTTTATGTCATAAATCATTTTAACCCAAAGTTTTTGGTCAACACTTTGACCAAGACTTAATTTCATAATAAATACTTTAATATACCCATAAAATCATATATAATTCTCGGCCATACACCATAGTTTCCAATATTTACAAAATAGTCCCAAAACTTTATAAAATGTCATTTTACACTAACCACTTATTTAAATTCACCAAAATTCATAATATTAATTCCTACCTTATATTATACCATAATTATACCAAACAAACCCTTTAATTCTCGGCAATCACTATTAGTATACCAAACTTTTCAAAATTTATATTTTAGCCACATAATATTATAAACTAGCCATATAAATACTTGTAGCTATTTTTAATGTTCCCAAAATTTATAATATAAGTTAATACACTTATATATATTTCAAAAATCACCAAATAATACATTAAGCTCTCGGCTTTAATAAATCCTTACCATATTGTTTCAAAACTTGATTTAAACTTTATAATATGTACATATAAATGTATATAAGCCATATAACACTTCTAAAAATTATGTTAATGACTTAGAATGATTATAAACTCAAAATAGAACATTTGACCCTTAGGTATTTCGGTTTGAATATATATGTACCCTAATTAATTTTTGTGACACAAATTTATACCTTAAGGTAATAATCCTACCTTATATGTTATAAATTATTTTCTTGATATTTTAACCTATGATTTTCGGCCTTAATTTATCTAAAGGTCATACATAATTTTTATACCAAAGTTTGAAGCTTAAATCAAGCTTAAACTTAATAAACCTTAATTATATATACTTACTCCTTAAATCAAGACAATTCTTGTACTTGATTTCTCCTTGAATTCCATGCTCTCCAAATGCTATTTTGATGAAGAGAATTCGGCCTCCTTGAATATATTTAGGAGATCCATTTGTTAGACTTCTAACAAGAATTTATAAATAAGATTTGGAGTAATTTTACAAGAGTTTACCTTAGGAATTTAACAAGGTATTTTTGGTACACCTTGAGATGGTTGTAGATCTAAATTTCCTTCATGAAATAATGAAGAGAACATAGGTTTAGAAGTTCATAATTTTTGAAAATACCTTAAGGAATTTACTTAGGATTTTCAACATGAAAATAAACCTTAACTTGATCTTGTTGTTCCTTGTGTTGTTGTTGAATCTAGGAACCTCTTTGGAGCACTAAAGCTTGGCGAAAATTGTAAGGATTCCTAGGATGATTCTTGCTTCAAGACTTAGTAGATTTAGCTAGGAATTTACATAGAAATGGTGTTAGAACTTAGATCACCATTAATGGAGCTTTGAAGCTCTAAGGAAGAACTTAGAAAATGAAGAAGAAAAGAGAGAAGAAGAGAAGCTTACCATTCGGCCAAGGAGTTGGCAAGGATGAATGAAGCTCACGTATGGTAATAAGGTAAGGAATGAGAATGTTTCTCTTTTGATAAATTAATGTCAATAATTGTCTAGCTTTTTCTTTGTTAATTATTTGCTTGTTTGGCTCAAGAAAGTCTCTTAATTGATTGCATAATTCGGCCATGTGCTAGAGAATAATGGAGCTTATTTGACAGTTTAAAGAAGAAGACAAGAGTAGATATAGGTAGGTGTTCTCTTTTGAATTTTCTACATTAATTGTCATTGTTCTTCTTGTATCTTACGTATTACATATGCATATAGGAGACTTATTTCTTTGATAATTGAAGACCATATATCATGGCTAGATAGGTAGACAATTTAGCTTGATTGAAATACCCCAAACCTTGATATGTGGTTTAAATATTAAACTATGGTATGTAAAGGCTAAAAAGTGCCTTAGAAACATCAGTGAACAATTTAGACCATAGTAAATGCAATAAAGCACTAAGATACAGTTTGAGCAAAAAATGCTCTAAGCTATGAGTGAACTTGGTTAGGACCCAAAGAGCCTACCAAGACTTAATAATATTCAATTATGATTTAATACGGCAAATTAAGTCCTTAGGAAACTTTGGTAGACAATGAAACCAAATAAAACACAAGAAAATACCTTAAAGTCAATAAGAGCAAAATGTGCTCTAAGCTTGGGATAAATTTGTATAAGACCTAATGGTCACACCTATACCTTATAAATATGTTAATGAACATATTAAATCAATTACCAAAGAAAACCAAGCTTGAAAACAAGTTAAAACACAAAAAGTGCTTTAAGGAGTCTTAAAGTACGTTTTTGGAAAATTGTCTTGTAAATGAGTTTTGAATGGCTAGATGTCCATCATTACTCTTTAATTAACATGTGTACTATATAGTATCACATTTGGAAGTCTATATCAATAGGAAATCAAAAATTTCACTTCTATGTGCCTTGTTTTATGAATAGTAACTTTTATAAGCTAGTTTGTAACATGTGTTGTTATAAGTAATTAAATTGGTCAACAAAGACTATTATACCCTTCTAATTATATGGGGGCCGGTTTTTCAAGGTGTGAGTCACCAACTTGTAAAACAAATCAAATAAGTAAAGTAAAGCTTATAAAGTAAAGTACTATTTTGCTTTATACATAAATATCTTAACAAATGAACTCTCTCACCTCATTCTCTTCCTACCCTTCATTTCACACGATTTCTTCAACTTCTCCCAAGCTCCATTCTCGGTTTGCTACAGCTCCATCTCTTCTCCATCTTCATTTCTTTGCCAAATCCAACTCCATGCTCCAAATCAAATTCTAAGACCATATTTGTCTTAGTTAGACCAAGCTCTACACTTCTATCTTTTCAAATCTTCAAGAACTCAATTTTGGTGCCATGGAGATTCACCATTGAAGGAGCTTGAGCTCACCTTTTCACATATTATTGTTCTCCTTTGTTTCAAGGTAAGGAAACTCAAAGAAATCCATGTTTCCTCCATGTTTATATGATGTCCGAAAATTCACCTCACAATGGTGTTTCCACCTTGCTTGTTTTAGCTTCATTTGAATCTTCCAAGGGCTAGGAGGAGCCCTCTCTTGATACTTATTCAAGTTCTCTTCCAATCCCAAGGTAAAACAATTACCTTAATGTGTTAAGACAATATGTGTAACTAGGGTTTACAATGAGATGAAGCATAATGCTTGAGTACTCATTCTATTATTTGTACATTGTTTAGAAGTTGACAAACAACCAAACACCCTACCAGTTTTACAAGGAAACAAGAAAGAAGTTGTGAGGAAAAAGAGGTAAACAAGCTATCTCAATGTAATTTAAATGCCTTAGGAAAAATGAGCTTGATTTGCTTAATAAAATACCTAAGGAGCCAATGGCAAATGAGCTAGTAAAATGCTCTCAGGGAGTTTATTAAGGGCATATGTATTGTTGGGTGTATTTGCAGGTCAAAGGCATTATTTATGTGGCAAATTCAGTGTTTAAGGTTTATGCAATTTAAGGGCCTAAGAGCCATGATATTTAAGGGCCTAAGTGCCAAGCAATTTAAGCTTATGCACTATATTGTGATGTAGTGCTAAATGTGTGAAGTTTGTGTATAAAATGTGTCTGATGGATTTTAGGTGTTCTTGAATGAAATAAGGTAAAAACCTAAGTGTTTGGATGTGAGTAAATACAAGGGAAGCTATGGCCAAATTTGGAAGATGTGCAAGAAGTTCTAAGTGTTTTAAATGAGTTTTGGTGAACTAGGAAGTGTTAAAGGTGAACAAGTGTTTTACTAGGGAAGAAAACATGTATTAAGGTGATTTAGAGTGATACAAGGATTTAGGTTTTGTGAGCCTCGATTTTAAACCCTATCCTATGTTGATTAAAGTTGATTAGGATCTAAACGGGTTTTAGGTCCACTTATAACCTAAGATTAATAACTATGTCATATAACAATAATTATTAAAACCTAAGCTAGCTCACTGGAACCTATTATGAGTCGCCACCTAATTTTGACCTAGATTAAATTAGGAAAGGAGAGTTCGGGTTCGGGGGCTTGATATTCGACTTATTTAGGGTTCAATTACTTTCATTACCCTTCCTAGGTCGTTTTTCCTCTACTTGGTTTATTTACGGCTTATTACGAGTCGTTTTAACCTAAGTGCGCGAGCTTCTGTTTTTTTGTGTTTTTTAGCATTTTTGACAGAAAATTAAAGTAAAATTAAAGATTCCTAAACTAGGGTTTCGGAGGCAGAATTAGGTCAAATTTTGTTTCCATCCGTAGCCACGGACCTAATGTCCGAAACCACGGACCCCAGTTAACCTATATAAAAATAAAAGTCGAATTAAACAGAAAACAGAAAATTGTAAAGTCCGGGGCCACGGACAGGCTGTCCGTGGGCCCGGACATTATTAGAAAACCTAAATTTTTAAAATTTAAAAATCCCGCCGCCGTCCGTGGGCGTCCGGGCTTACGGACTGGGAGTCCGGGACCCCGGACATGACGTCCGTGGGTGCGGACAGCCCTCGGACGGCGGCGTTGAGGCTGTTCCCGAAGGTGTTTTTGGCTCAAATTTTATGGGTGTGCAGCCTGAAAGATGTACAAGACGTTAGTGATTGAAAGTTTTCAATTTGAATTCGAATTAAGCACGAAACTTAGCAAACAAGTTATTGGGCAGAAGCGAAAACAAACGCTAATTCAGAAGCGATAAAAAGTCAATTCGATTCCAAATTTTAACACAGAGTAGTTAAAGTTGAACAAAGTCAGAAAAACAAGACTTCAACCTGTTTTACCTTCGGATTTAATGAGACTCTTCACAACGGGGATCTTTTGGTGCTTCGTTGATGCCGGTTTTGGATTGACTTCGAATTGTGCTTCTGACTCCTTCTTCTTTATGCTGTTAAGGACGTTTCTCTTCTGTTTTTGTGGTGGTTTTGTGTGTTTTTGGTGCTTGGAGTTTCAATAGGAGAAGAAAGGATGAGTTTTTGGTGATTTCGGGGTGATTTCTGCAGTGTTTCGGTATTGATTTGAGGCTTGGAAGTGTTAAAACGTGGGGAGAAAGTTTGTGGCTGTGTTTTCTGACTTTGGAAGTGTCCTCTTCTCCCCTAATTCGTTTTTGGGAGGTCCTTTTATAGAAAGAGCATGGTCAAATTGATAGAGCAAGATCTTTATCTAAAACGCTGATTTTGTGCTCTAAGGGAATATGATTTTTTAGAATATGTTGCAGGACGATAAAAATTCTGAAATTTTAACCAAAGATAAAGAACGAATTTTAGGAATTTTGAGAGTTGGAATCAGGTTATTTCGATAAATAACCTATTAGATAAAAATCGCACAATATGGAATATCCCATAATTCATAACTAATTATTGGAAAGTCGAAATAACGAAATTCCAACAGCATTAGTCTCTAAAACTCATCCTCTATCTTGTGTTAAAATTGCGTGATATTTTGTTTTTATTTCGGTATTTTCCAGAGGAGAGAGAAAATTGCAAAAATGATTGAATTTCTCTTTTAAATTTTGGGATAAGGTTCCAATAAAATAATTTCAGGTTTATGACTGTATGTAGTCATGGTAACCATGTGGCAATTTTATTTTAATTTTGGAAACCTTTTAATTTCTATTTTGAGGCTATTTCATGTGTTGATTATTAAAGAAATTAGCTTATAATATGAATTAAAAGCTAAATTTCCAGAATAAATATTATCAGAGAATCATGAAATACCTTTCATAATGACCATGATATTTGGAAGTGTTTGGAGATAATGAACAAGTCATATGAAAAATAGAAAATCCCGAGAATGTCCTTGGAAAATCCTGCATTGGTGCATTTTGACCACTTTGCCCTTTGTAACACGTATGCCTTAGAGACTACTCCGGGGGGGTTGAAATTTTGGGTATAACAGATTGCCCCCCGTCAACTAGGCTTTGTAATGAAGATGAAAAGACTAGTTGATGCCTGAGTGATACCCCAAAATTTTGGATCTTAAAAGGCCCTATATGCAGATTGTGTCGAGCTATTCTAAGGCGCTGACTACCTATGAGTGAGAATGAGAAGATGTCAAGCGATTCTAAGGCGTTGACTACCTATAAGATGAAGTAATGTCAAGCGATTCTAAGGCGTTGACTACCTAAACGATGAAAATGATGTCAAGCTATTCTAAGGCGCTGACTACCTATAATGAGTGAAATGTGCTTAATGTGATGATGAATTGTATGACCTAGGTGCATCTAGGGACCGGAACCTATTCCGAAGTGTGTGCAAAAGGTTAAGGACTGAGAGTGCCAAACGTGGCAGGTGCTAAGGAAGTGGGTAAGACTTATGACGAGCTTGAGGGTGAGTTCTTCTACTCAGGTGAGAATTTGTATCTGTAAAGAATCTGCATCTTCGTGGTGAGAATCTGTATCTGAATCTACGGGTGAGAATCTGTATCTCTGAAGAATCTGCATCTATGGATGAGAATCTGTATCTCTGAAGAATCTGTATCTTCGGCTAAGAATCTGTATCTTTGAAGAATCTGTATCTTCGGCTGAGAATCTGTATCTCTGATCGGGTGAGAATCTGTATCTCTGAAGAATCTGTATCTTCGGCTGAGAATCTGTATCTTTGAAGAATCTGTATCTTCGGCTGAGAATCTGTATCTCTGAAGAATCTGTATCTTCGGCTAAGAATCTGTATCTCTGAAGAATCTATATCTTTGGGGTGAGAATCTGTATCTCTGATCGGGTGAGAATCTGCATCTCTGAAGAATCTGTATCTTCGGATGAGAATCTGTATCTCTGAAGAATCTGTATCTTCGGGGCGAGAATCTGTATCTCTGAAGAATCTGTATCTTCGGGGCGAGAATCTGTATCTCTGAAGAATCTGTATCTTCGGGGTGAGAATCTGTATCTCTGGTCTATGATGAGGAGTTTCGTACGGACGGATGCAAGGTAAACTTTATGCAAATGATCATGATGAAAGTTGATTATGAAAGTGCCAAACGTGGCAAAGATGATGTGCATGTCAGAATACAATCAAAGTGTATGTAGGAAACTTGTCCAAAACAAGAAATCGTTGGAAAATGTGCCAACATCGCAATGTTAAGGATCAAAAATTGTCCAAAGCAAGATATTGCTAGAAAGTGTGCCAAATGTGGCCATGATGAGGTTTATGAAACCGAAGTGGTTAGAGGAAAGTTGTTCAAGACAAGAAATTGTTGAAAGAGGTGCCAAACGTGGCAGTGTTTGAAGAAGATTCTGTTTAGTGAAAAGGAAAGTGAATTATCATTTCCTAACTATAGACTTCGGACTTGTAATTTATCTCCTACGAGATGAACATGCCGCCGGTGGGGTATGGTGTATGATGTGAAGGTAAGGGCTTATGCGGGCCTGTGGTGTTTGATGTGCAGGTAAGGGCTTGTGCGGGCCTGTGTAGTGGAGGTGTGGAGGTAAGGCCTTATGTGGGCCAGTGTGGTGTATGAAGTGAAGGTAAGGGCTTGTGTGGGCCTGAGGTGCTTGATGTGGTGGTAAGGGCTTATGTGTGCCTGTGGTAGGATGATGGTGGTGATGTTTGAGCTTTAGGTTCCAATTGGTGTTGTCATAGCAATTGTTGGAACCAACAATTGCCCCCAGTATTTTTCCCTTAAGACAATCTGAGCTAGAGTTCATGGCAATCGATCATTCCGATCGATTGCCCCCAGTATTTTCTTTGATCAAACGTGGGAACGAGTCTCGTCCTCACAGGGTCAAGGCTTATGTTCTGATTTGGTGCTTCCTAACCTACACTCGACGTGTTTGGTGTTTACACTCGTTTCTCACTTACGGTCACAACTTCTAGACCATTGAATTTGATATTTGATGAATTTACGCATTCGATCTGTTACTTTCACGTGATTGGATACACAACTACCAAGTCGGAAGTCTTTGAAGCTTATAACGTGGCCATAGGGTGTGATGAAAGACGACAGGATCATGGAGGGATATTTGAGGTATGTGGAGCTTAAATGGGTGACCAAAGCTGTAACTTGCGTCTTCTCTCGGATTCATCTTCCTTGTCTTGAAGTCGTCTGGCTGCTTCATGTTGACGTTGTTTTCGAGCTTCTGGACCTGGACTCTTGAAGTTGTCCTTTACACCATTTCTCTTTTCGTCATTTGGATTTCTTCGAGGCACTTCGGGTTTGCCTTTTGCCTTTTGACAGAAAATTAAAGTAAAATTAAAGATTCCTAAACTAGGGTTTCGGAGGCAGAATTAGGTCAAATTTTGTTTCCGTCCGTAGCCACGGACCTAATGTCCGAAACCACGGACCCCAGTTAACCTATATAAAAATAAAAGTCGAATTAAACAGAAAACAGAAAATTGTAAAGTCTGGGGCCACGGACAGGCTGTCCGTGGGCCCGGACATTATTAGAAAACCTAAATTTTTAAAATTTAAAAATCCCGCCGCCGTCCGTGGGCGTCCGGGCTTATGGACTGGGAGTCCGGGACCCCGGACATGACGTCCGTGGGTGCGGACAGCCCTCGGACGGCGGCGTTGAGGCTGTTCCCGAAGGTGTTTTTGGCTCAAATTTTATGGGTGTGCAGCCTGAAAGATGTACAAGACGTTAGTGATTGAAAGTTTTCAATTTGAATTCGAATTAAGCACGAAACTTAGCAAACAAGTTATTGGGCAGAAGCGAAAACAAACGCTAATTCAGAAGCGATAAAAAGTCAATTTGATTCCAAATTTTAACACAGAGTAGTTAAAGTTGAACAAAGTCAGAAAAACAAGACTTCAACCTGTTTACCTTCGGATTTAATGAGACTCTTCACAACGGGGATCTTTTGGTGCTTCGTTGATGCCGTGTTTTGGATTGACTTCGAATTGTGCTTCTGACTTCTTCTTTATGCTGTTAAGGACGTTTCTCTTCTGTTTTTGTGGTGGTTTTGTGTGTTTTTGGTGCTTGGAGTTTCAATAGGAGAAGAAAGGATGAGTTTTTGGTGATTTCGGGGTGATTTCTGCAGTGTTTCGGTATTGATTTGAGGCTTGGAAGTGTTAAAACGTGGGGAGAAAGTTTGTGGCTGTGTTTTCTGACTTTGGAAGTGTCCTCTTCTCCCCTAATTCGTTTTTGGGAGGTCCTTTTATAGAAAGAGCATGGTCAAATTGATAGAGCAAGATCTTTATCTAAAACGCTGATTTTGTGCTCTAAGGGAATATGATTTTTTAGAATATGTTGCAGGACGATAAAAATTCTGAAATTTTAACCAAAGATAAAGAACGAATTTTAGGAATTTTGAGAGTTGGAATCAGGTTATTTCGATAAATAACCTATTAGATAAAAATCGCACAATATGGAATATCCCATAATTCATAACTAATTATTGGAAAGTCGAAATAACGAAATTCCAACAGCATTAGTCTCTAAAACTCATCCTCTATCTTGTGTTAAAATTGCGTGATATTTTGTTTTTAGGGAAAATTACATCCCCCACCCATTAGGTTTGACCGAATTACAAAAACCACCCACGTAGTTTGGGTATTTAAATTACCCACCCATGTGTTTTGACACGTTTGTCACCCGTCAACATTCTCTTCTGTCCGTTAGTTTTTTGTAATTAGTGTTTGCTGACATGGCAAAAAATGCTACCCTAACTCCCTAATTCCCCGTCATCTTTCTCTGTGCTACTCCTCTCCCTCGCTCTGTTCTACTCCTCGTCGATGCGCTCTACTTCGTCGCTGTGCTCTACTCCTCGTCGATGCGCTCTACTTTTATGACAGTGTGGCAATCGCAGACGTAAGCAACTTGATATGCAGAGATCCATTCATTCAAGTCAAGGAAACTACACTCGCCGTGTCACTAAAAAAGTACTAGAAGCATCTTCCTCTCCAAAAAGCAAGAGAAGAGAGGCCGGTTATAACAAGCAAAAGAGCCAGCGGTAAAACGCCGGAAATCAGCACGAATTCCACTTTAGGGTTCTTGAATAAATAGCAACTAGCAGATACACAATCACTCTACTACAGTGAAATCAGCATAAATTTCGATCCAGCAAACCACACACTAGTAGCATCCGGAAGATGAGAACACAAAATCGGAACATTTAGGAGAGAGAGAGAAGAACAAACTGCTAACCGGATGTGGTTCTAGCAAAGCGCCTTTGCAGATATTGCTGAATTGCATCTTTATTTGGTTCAAGAATTCGGTCGCTTCCTCAAACGGCCTCGAGAGATCAGATTTGTACTTTGTCAGAATATCACAGTATGTATCCTGGTGATGAATAGGAAGAAAGACAGATATTTAGTCACCAGTTAATCAGTTACTTCCATTGCAAGACAAAAGATAGGAGAGAGAGACCATGAACTCGTCGAGCTCGGGATCGGCACCTAAGCAGCAGGAGGAAACAACATCCTCCTTCTCATTCTCTCGTCGGATTTCATCCAGCGACGAAGTAGAGCGCATCGACGAGGAGTAGAGCACAGTAGAACAGAGCGAGAGAGAGGAGTAACAGAGAAAGATGACGGGAATTAGGGAGTTAGGGTAGCATTTTTTGCCATCTCAGCAAACTTTAATCTCCAATAAGACATGGCCACGTGGATACCAATTACAAAACACTAACGGACAGAAGAGAATGTTGACGGGTGACAAACGTGTCAAAACACATGGGTGGGTAATTTAAATACCCAAACTACGTGGGTGGTTTTTGTAATTCGGTCAAACCTGATGGGTGGGGGATGTAATTTTCCCTTGTTTTTATTTCGGTATTTTCCAGAGGAGAGAGAAAATTGCAAAAATGATTGAATTTCTCTTTTAAATTTTGGGATAAGGTTCCCAATAAAATAATTTCAGGTTTATGACTGTATGTAGTCATGGTAACCATGTGGCAATTTTATTTTAATTTTGGAAACCATTTAATTTCTATTTTGAGGCTATTTCATGTGTTGATTATTAAAGAAATTAGCTTATAATATGAATTAAAAGCTAAATTTCCAGAATAAATATTATCAGAGAATCATGAAATACCTTTCATAATGACCATGATATTTGGAAGTGTTTGGAGATAATGAACAAGTCATATGAAAAATAGAAAATCCCGAGAATGTCCTTGGAAAATCCTGCATTGGTGCATTTTGACCACTTTGCCCTTTGTAACACGTATGCCTTAGAGACTACTCCGGGGGGGTTGAAATTTTGGGTATAACAGGTTTTATCTTGGAAGTTCTAAGGATTCAATGAGTGTTTTGTGGATGTATTAAAGCCTTGGAGAAGTTTGTTTAAGTTTAGGAATGTTGATGTACAAGGAAGAAATGATGTTTAGGTAAGATGTGAAAAGGAGATTTAGTTAGTAAGAAAAGAAGTTTGAGAGATGATGTTAAGGTGTAGAGGAAACACCTTGGTATAGTGGTCATTATAGGTGAAATACCACCTAGAAATCTTAAGGAGAAAACATTCCAAGTGCTAGGAATTTTGTAAGGAATTTGTGAATGATAAGATGGTTTTGGTGTGTGATTTAAAGAGTTTAGTACATGGCTAAAGGTGTGTTTGATGTGCCAAATGATGTTAGAACACATTAGGAGGCTTGAGGAAAAATTTGGAGAAAGTTTGACAAGTTTTGGACAACTTCTGGTGTTGTCCGACCCAGTGGTCCGACCCAGGTTGGGTCGGACAACTCTGTTTTAGTCACCGGTTGGAGTTTCTGGGATGGTCCGACCCAGATGGTTGGGTCGGACATGGGTCGGACAGGTGTATTTAAAAGACGGGAAAAGTTTCTGGAACGGTCCGACCCAGTTGTGGGTCGGACGGTGGGTCGGACGGCCCAAAATTATGTAAAAAAAAAAAACAAAACAATGTTTAAGGTTGTTGATGATGATGATGGGGATTATTAAGTAATGATGTTATAAGATTACTAAGGACATGTTAAGTGAGTTATAATGACAATTTAGTGGGGAAAAGTTGTATTTAAATGTAAAAGTAAAACAAGTTAAAATGTGAAGTTATGTAACTAAGTTAACGGGAAAGGTTATAAGCAATAGACTATAAATAGTCCTGCTACCCCGATGTTAATAAAAGTACATGTAATGTTATCAGTTGTTCGAGAATTGCTCGAGGAACATAAGTGGACGTGGTAAAGTGGACTCCGGTGACAGGTATGGTTTTCTTGCAACCTGTGTCCTACCGGATTACACCGGCTTGTATGCCAATGTGTTTTTCTGTATGTTTGCCACGTTGTAAGATTAAACATGTAATGAGTTTACAGTAATTCATTTATGTGGCGTGTACAACTCCGATACCATTTAACCTCGGAAGTGTTAACCTTAGTTAACTGAGTCTAAGATCACATGAGAGTTCGGTATTCGGAGTAAACGACCCGAACCATGGGACGTACTAACCACGGCTATGCGTGTGTTAATTGTTGATATGTGTATGTGAATGGGGATCTCCCTTGTGTGTTTAACCCAGTTGTAATACTGTATGGTGTGTAGTTATGATAGACTCCATAGTGGGGTTCTAACTAATATCTAAAGTAAGTATGTACTAACAGTGGTGAGGAATCCGGTTTGGCCGGTCACGCGTTGTTTGGGAGAGGGTATCCTTCTTAGCCTTACCCTTCTCTTTGTTATGGTTGTTTCCCTCACGGGTTATGATCTCCCATTAGCTTATTCCAAAGCTTAGCTATTCTGACTTAAGATCGGTTTAGGGGGAAACATGTGTTTGTGTGGTGTGTTCGGGCCTCCAAACCAGAACCATCTTAACTTAAGTTACTCGTCCGACTATTAGGACGGTAATGAGTGTTGTTGTTGTTGTATAATGAGCTTACCATGAGGGTGACACCATTCTCTAGGCTCACCAGTGAATTAACTATGTTTGGGTCGGTTCCTAAGAGGACCGTTCCCGTTATGTTATGTGATGTTGTAGCAAAGCAATTCCTATTGCGATGTTATCATGTGCACGTGGAAACGTGAAGGGTGTTGTTATGTTTTGTTATGCGAGGAATATTATATGTTATAAAATATGGAGTGTGTGGATCATGGAAATGAATTCCAGTTTGTGATATGAGGCGTTTGAGGATAACCCGATTGTTGGGTAGTTGTCGTCTATTAAGGAAGTAGCTCCATTAGAGGAGGAACACTCTAGGGATAATGAATGCCGTGAGTGACTTATTAAATAAGGATGTATTATCCGTTTGTTGAGCCCATTGAGGCGAAATGTTATGTGTTGTGTGTTTACAGTTGCATGCATGATTTAAATATAATCAATCGCATGCTAAGACGACAATTAGTTGTGCGTGGCCCGGTAGCATGTGGGCTGCGGGATTACCATACCAGCAAAGGTGCTGAGCCCCTTGGGGGCCACCCTTTCTCTTCTTTTTCCTATTTCAGGTACAAGGAGCTGGAAGCCGTTCGAGAGTAGGACGGGGTAGTCGTTGTACATGGGTAATCGTTTAAGTTGTATATATACAGTAGGTGTAGTAAGACCGAAATTGTTTTCGGCATTAGTTTGTGAATACTCGGTACAGTTGGAAGGTGTATGTTGTTTCTATTGTTAATGGAAGGGTCAGTAATGTGTAGTCGCTCGGGAATCTAGTCCATCAGACCGGTACAATGTATATGTAATAGCCTTGTTAGCCACGTGGGTGGTTAACGGCGTGTAACACCAACGAGTTAAGTAATGTGATGAAGTCTGTTTTTCTGCTGCAGTTTATTGTAAGTGTGTTAATGTTGGATGGGGTGTTACATTGATTTAATAAGGCAAACAACCCTCTTTTTCTTGTTGAAATCGGCCACACTAGTAGTATAGGACAATTGATTTTGTTTGTTATTTGACTATGGATCATGCATTGTTAGGTAATGTATTCTTTTGATTTTAATACAAGGCAATCATTCCCCCTTTCTATGGATCAAAATCGGCTGCTACAAGAGAGTAACATGGGTGTTTTTGTTTGATTCTTGCAACTTTACATTATACAAGTCTATGTTTACTTTTCATGTATTTTATTCCTTGCTTTTACATATACTAATCTCCTCTTGCTTTTCCCTTGTTGGAATACGGTGTATGAGCTCCCAATTGACTGAATATAATTGCTACATTATCATATAGTATATGCTAGGTGAGTCACCTTACCATAAGACAATTTTTTAGCTAAAATCTAGCCAATATACACCTTAAATGGCGCCTAGTATAGAGACTAAATGGGATTGATTTTTCATTTGATATTTTTTACACTACATTGTACTAAGATCATACTAATATGTGTAATAGGTTCCAGCATTTAATTGGTACATTTATACTATGGTAAGGGATGAAAGTTTTAAGGTAAAAATGCTGATTTTAGGTACCTTTTTGACCCAAAA
The DNA here is from genome assembly GCA_023374045.1 of Limonium bicolor. Taxonomy (NCBI): domain Eukaryota; kingdom Viridiplantae; phylum Streptophyta; class Magnoliopsida; order Caryophyllales; family Plumbaginaceae; genus Limonium; species Limonium bicolor. The sequence goes on from JAIOTZ010000713.1 coordinate 23,401, forward strand.
ATCGCCCCCATTTGTACTATTAATTTAGTACTGGAATTAATTGATTTAGATGTTCAATTTATCCCCTTTTAAGATTATCAACTCGTGGCTCCTCAAAAACTTCAAGGCAATTGCGTAAAACGCATTCTTGTGACACCCGAAGGTGCGCTTTTGTGCTTTAAGGATTTTCTGAAAAATAATTAGTCGCCATGAGTTCCAAGTGTTTATTGACATTTTTTATAGTCAATAATAATATGTTAAGGTGTTACATTGAGTTATATGGGGTTATATCAACTCAAAACACAACTCCCGGGCTAACCGGGCAAAAAGGAGCGTTAAGAAATTCGTCCGAGCACTTTGTTTATTTTTGAGGAAGTAGCTCATGCATTCTCTTTAGAATGATTAATAATGATGTTAGGAACTCTAAAAATGAATTTTATAGTAGTTTGTGCCACCTCGGCACTCCTCCTGGCATTCCCGAGGGTTTATGGGACCCTCATAAGGCATCTCCTAGCACTTTGCGTTTAACTGAGAATTTAGTGTGAGTACTTCATCTTAAATGTTTATTAAGGTGTTATGGTGCATTTGGAATGAAGTGTAATGCTTTACTTCATCCTCTAATGCATTTCCGGGACTTTCGGGCCTTATGGGCCTTTAAGGGAACTCCCGAGCATTTTGTATTTTTACTCAATTTTAGATGAGGTCCTGCATTCTAAAGATCATATAATGATCCTTGGTTAACTTCATGTGAAGTTTATAGCTTATATAACTTGTTTATCTTAAGGTCGGGCTTTAACGCACGTTTTTAACCTTAAGGAGTTTAGGTGCGTTTTTAACGCCCAAGTGTTTATATGCCTTCTTAGGGTTTCATGATTCCCCAAATAATATTTATAATTCCAAAAATAATATTTATTTACTTATATTTAATTATTTAAATGTTAGGGGTATTTCAAGCATGATAGCACTCCTGAGGTTCAAGGTGTTAGTCATGCCCCGCACACATTTACACACTCACATATAACATAACTCATTCACACTTAGGCATTATTTTTAAGATACCTGCAAGGTATTGTACTCGGCTGGCCCCATACCATACCGTAGCGTAGGCGGTGGCTTAACCCGCTGTAGAAACGATTCACTAAGACCCGGTTCGAGTAACCTAGGTCTGGTAGAAGATGAACAAGGTCAATGAAGGCGGTGTAGTAGTCGTCCACCGACATCTTGTCTCCTTGATTCAAGCTGTCAAGCTCCAGGCGCTTTGCCTCTTGCACATATACTAGGTAGTACTTGGCTCGTAGCAATGTCGTGTACTCCCATCCAAAATTTGGGTCGGCCACTTTCTCGGCCCGCACAAGTTTCCACCAGTTCCTAGCCGATCCCTTCAAGTAAAACACAGCAAGACGGACCTTGGCATCAACAGGAACAGCCAAGGTCTCGTAGGTGGTCTCTAGCTCCGAGATATACGCCTCTAGTTTGGAAGGGTCGGTCTCCCCTTTGAAGAACGGGGGTCGTAGATCGGCCAACGCTTTCACCCAATTAGTTTCGCGTGGCTGGGGTTGTGGTTGTGGTTCCTGCTGGTCCTGACCAACGGGCTGTTGCTGCCCTTGCTGCATTGTAGCTACTATCTGTGGTACTACTTGAGCTAAGGTGGCCGCTACCGCTTCGGCCATCATTTGAGCGGTAGGGTTCTCCCATGGTTCTCCTCCACCGCTCCCGCGGGGTCTCCCACGTCCACGACCTGACATCTGAATTTACATGAACGCACACTAGTATGGTGCTTACAAACTTATCGGGTCAAATGTTTATAATGTCCTTTGGACGACAAGGTTTAAATTTTCCTAACTCGGTATATTCCTAAGCTCGGTAATTGGCAATCAGAGCGATGCTTCGCTCTAATACCACTTTTTGTAACACCCCAATCATAATCTCCACACTTAACCAATAATCGCAGCGGAAAAACATAACTTAGTCATTAACCAAAAAGGTGGTGTTACACGCCGTTAGCCACCCACGTGGCTAACAAGGCTGTTACATACAAATGTATCGGTCTGATTACAGGAATCCCGAGCATAATTACAACCTTAAAAAATTACTTACCAAAAAAAATCAGAATATATCGAGTGTTACTGTACAAAAATCACCCAACTAGTCCTACATCCACCAAAATATACAACCTCGAGTGTACAAACACTACTCGGGTTCAATATCCAAAATAAGAAAAGTATCAAACGTCATAGGATCTAAAGCCAATCTGCTTCCTCGATCCCCATCCTACAAATAAATATGGAGCCCCCAAAGGGGGTCAGCAACCCTTGGCTGGCATGGTTAACGTGCAGCCCGCTGACTACCGGGATACACGCAACTAATTATCATGATAACATGGCATTGATTTTAACATACAACATACATAACATAGCAAGAAATATTGCATAATAACAATAACAACACATACATAGTGAGAACATTCACTTTAGGAAACAACCAACTTAGTTAGTCAACATAATAAGCCTAGAGAATGTTGTCATCCTCATGTTAAGCTTGTTACATAGCTCGTTACCGTTCTGTTAGTCGAACGAGTAACTTAACACATAGGCGTGACGGATATAGTGATCTGAACACACCGAACACATAATTTCCCCCTAGCCCGATTGGAAGTCAGGTAGGTAAGCTTTGGCTAAGCTAGTGGGTGGTCGAAATCCAAAAAGGAAGACAACCTTAACATAAGAAGAGAGCCGAATCTGATTCAGATGTTGACCCCCGTACATACACGCGTGACCGGAACGACCGGAATCCTCACTCCCTGGTTAGCACTCGTTAGAAGTCCCACAGAGGGAACTTAACACAATCATTCACAGTAAGTGTTTAAGTCCAGTTAGACATACAAGGAAAGTGAGACACATCTCAATGACACATACCACAACCAACTCATACATAGCCGTGGTTAGAACGTTCCTTTAGTTGGAAACGTTATTATCGGATACCGTTCTCTTACGTTTCCTAGCCTTGGTTAATTATCTGTTAGCACGCATTCGACGTTACCGGTATCGGTACGCACACATTACATTAACAATGAGGACTGTAAACTTGTTTCATGATTTAATCTTACAAGGTCATAAACACACAGAAAAACAAACAACACACAAGCCGGTGTAAACCGGTAGGCAACAGACAACAAGAAAACCACACCTTGGTCCCTGCTGCGATTGTTTTCCACCGTTGGAGAATCTTATACACATTTAGTAACGTCGGTTAATTAATGTACTAGACCTTTATTAACTTATTACTTCACATTACTAGTTTATTTTGCTTTCACACTTTGTTATAACTTTTCACCCTTTTATTTGTCATTATAACCCACCTAACATGCCTTAAACAACCTTATAACATCATTACTAACTAATCACCATCATTAGACATCATTTTCTAACCTTAAACAAAGTTTTTTAAGTGGTCCGGGACTTGGTCCTTATCTAAGGTCCCGGACCTGTCCATGGCAAAACTCTCGGGTGGTTTTTATGTAGTGGTCCTGGACTTCATACGGGACTTAAGTCTCGGACCAACACAGGCTGAAACTCTTGGGTGGTTTTATAGGGGTGGTCCGGGACTTAATACTCACCCCAAGTCCCGGACCAATGTGCCTGAATACTCTCGACCAATTTTTTACAATATGGTCCGGGACTTGACATGGAACCTAAGTCCCAGACCACTGCTACAGACTTTCGAAAATGGCATTTTCAATTCTTGTTCTACTTGTTCTCTTCACCCATTGTTGCCCCAAGCTTCCTACATGTATTAAGGTATTTTATAACACTAATATAACCTCTTAAACTTGCCTAAGTCATCATCTAACTTGCTACCCAATTCTTAATCAATTTTACCCAAATTTCCCACTCTCCTCTTACAAGAACTAAAGTTTGGTTTTGTTAAGTGCTATGCTACAGATTTTTCTCACGACTCTCACCCACTTACTAGTCCACAATAATGCAACATTCCCACCTTAAAGTTCACTCATCTTCCCATCTTCATCTATCTAGTTTCCAAACAATTTTTTTTATACTAAATTCTTCCTCTCAAAATACCTTATAGTTCTCTAGTTTGTTCCCACTTAGGAATGCAATGAAACCATTAAGTTTCTACACAAATTTTGACATGATCTCCCCATAAATTTTAACATGTTCCCTCACATTATTTAACCCACCAAAACACTCCAACCATCAATTCATCCAAGGCACTAAACCACACTTAATTTCATCATTTCCAACAACAATAACACTCAATATACACAAACCTTAAAAGCTTGGCTCTTAGGCCCTTAAACAACATTAAATTAAACACTGAATTTCCCCATAATATTAGCAACACCTGCATTACACTCAACATTTATATTGCTCAAACATAAACACAATCATAGATCACACGTTAGTTTAAGGTAAGTTAATTACCTTGGGTTTTCTTTTCAAAAACTCTTTCTCTTAACTTCTTGTTCCTCAATCGGTATTCAACGGGGTTAATTGCTACACTAATGACCATGCCAAGATAATCACAATGAGTATGGAGGGTTCATGAACACTATTCCATTAACCCTAGAACTTAGTAATTATTTGAAACACCATAGGAGAGAATTACATTCTACTTCAAAGTGAAGTGTTTGGCAATGAAATTTGGGCTAGCTCCAACACCTCTTGAAGATTTAACAAGCTTGAATGAAGAGAAATAATGGTGCTTAGCATACACCAAAATCGGCCACCATAGAAAATGGGGGAATGAATGGATTTTTGAGTTATTTCTTACCTTAGACCATCAAGGAGTTGATTGGCTTCAAGAATATGGAGTTTTCTCTTCAAGATGTGGTACACCCATGGAAATGAAGTATGGAGTTTTGAGATTTAAAAAGGTGGAAAATGATCTCCAAAGCAAGGTGAGTATTTTGGTGTATTTTGTTTTTGATTTTGACTTGCTTTAGTGGAGGAACAAGGAAGGAGAAGAGTGGAGTTGGGGGAAGCCTTGTAAAATCGCCATTAGAGAAACAAGGAGCAGAGAGAGAGTTGGAAGGGGGGGGGGGGAATCGGAGGAAGAAGAAAAATGAGGGGAGAGAGAGTGTGGGAGAGAGAATAAAGTAAGGTTGTACTTTTGCTTTTGTTGTTTTTGTATTTTAGTGAGTATAGTAGAATTAATAGAATAGAGAGGGGGCTCTCTCAAGTGAGACACAAGAGAGGGGGGAACAAAATCTGATTTTATTTTACAATGTGAGAGAGTGACACTTGGTCATTAGCAGATAACACCCATAAATTCCCGAACTATTAGTTTTAACAGTCCGGGTCCGGTTTCCGGAATTTTTTTGTTATTCTAAAAATTCTTAGACTTTAATTAGTATATAGTTATAGTTACAAAATCAACTATAATTTATACAAGTCCGATTTGACTGTTTAAAGTCACGTTTTTCGGTTTTCTCGAAAAACGTGATTTAAAGCCTCGTTTGTGCTTTTAATCCACTATTTGGATCCGTTTCCTTCGGGAATTTTTCCCACATGTTCCTAGTGACTAAATAAGTCCTAGGATTCCATTTAGGACCCTAGATAAGTTATATACTTACTATAATTATTTAACACACGTTTTTATGTTTTGTGACTTTTACGCGTTTTCTTTTCTTTTTGGCTTATATTTTTTTTCCACCAATGATATTAAGGACTTAATTAGCCTTAGAATAACATAATTACATAATTAATTAGCATATTAAGGTTTGGGGAATTTCATATAACAATTGTTACTAAACATAGTTAATGAACAAGCTCTAAATCAAGTCGTGTTAGTGTGCAATGGACACACAATAACAATACAGTAGATCGGTTTCATGCTTAATCTTGTTTGGTCGTATCACAATAACACATAGCACACAAACCGAGGTAGACCCCGTTAGCAAACAAGCTACAAGAATCCCATACCGTACACCGGAGATTGGCTAGCTCTTAATCCCACGTTCGCCTACTCCGTCGAACGCCTCTGACTATCTAGATCTGTAACCAGAACTAGTATTAGTATCCTGTGTTTTAGAACTAATTTGGTTCTCTTTTCAACTTTAACCTCTTCCTAAGTTAACCCGGGTATAATAGTATACCGTTAAATGGGTTCTTTCATTTAGGAGCGTTTTCAAGCTCAATTCTAATTCATTAACATACTAACGTCATTAACAGTTATTTAGTTGCACAGTTAGCAACTTTAGACTTATAACGGACCTTGTATTAGGTTTTCGTATTTTCAATTTCCGTATTCACTATTCATTATAGGTCTCGTATTTTACTATCACCGTATTTCACTATTCACATATACGTCTCGTATTTTACTATTCATGTGTACGTCTCGTATTTTACTGTTCACGTATACGTCTCATATTTTACTGTTCACGTATAGTATTTCCTATTCATGTATACGGATAGTATTCACGTATACGAGTACTGTTCATGTATACCAAATTTTCGTACAGTCCGTATGACGTATTTATTTCTTTTTTCATATAACTTGTATTTATTTTAAATACTTTAAGTATTTATTTCTGCTATACTTATTAAATTACGGGTATACCCCTCGTATACCTTAAGTTATATACGGGTCTCGTTAACCCCGTCTTAACTCTGTTTCTTTTACAACTTGTTTTTAAATTCTTTATTTAATTTCCTTAACCTTCTAAACACATAAAAATGTGTTATTTACATTTTTTACCCATAGTTTTCTTTTAATTTCTATTTTACCCATAATAAGTTCTAAACTTGTTATTTTTATTTCAATTTTCCAAGTCTTCCAAAGTCTAAATTAATTTCTTCTATACTTTTGGTCAATTACCAAAACATACCCAAGTTTGACCAGCCTTTTATGGTCAAACCCCCCAACTTTCCAAAATTTACAATATTACCTACCCTAATTAATTTATCTTAACTTTTTATTCCTTAAACATTTTATTACCTAATCTTTTGCTATAATTTTTATTCTAGCTCCTCTAAACATTTTATAAACTGTCATTGACCATGTTTGACCTCGCTTGACCACGTTTGACCAGTAAAATTACCATTTTACACTTGTGGTCTATTCTTTCATTTATTAACCAATTTAACTCCAATTAATTTCTAATTTTCGTAATTAATTTTCCTACAGATTTTTGAACATCAAAAATCATTTTAAACATCTCTAAATCACCAGATTTAATTATCTAATGTTATAGTATATATATATACCATCCTTTATTAACTTTTAAACACACCAAAACCTTATAAATTCCTTATAACCCTTATAAACTCTTTATAAATTGTAAACTTAATTCTACAATTATTTTCTCATCACCTAAACTTCATAAATTCCATAATAACTCTTATATATTTTCGGCAATGATAATATATAACTAAAACTTCTCAATTTTTACATATTACTCTTAAATATACTAATTCCTTTAATTTAACTTAGTTATATAATTTTCCTAACTCACATATGTTCTCTTAATTTTCGGCTACCCCATAAGTTATAGTATATGAACTTTTCTTATATATTATGATAGCTTATATTGAAGTTTATATCATAAGGAGCATAAATCTAATTTAAGATTTACAAAATATTAACATTTAATGTGTCAAAAATTAAATCTAACACACTTATAATTTTGGCAATAATAAACAAGATGAACAATATGTTAGATCATATATAGATCAACAATTTAGAACCTTGAAATAGGTAGTTGTAGGATTTACCTTGTATATTAACCTTTAGCTTAATATTAAGCTTGTTTCCCTTAGAAATTTTGACAGCAATTTGCTAGAGAAATTGGCTCCAAAATCATAGAATAAGATGAAGAATAAGAAGAGTTAGTAACCCTAGGCACTCGGTCTTGATGAAAATCAAAGAAGGAAGAGTTTCCAAGAAGGCAATGTTTTACCTCGAGAATCAAAGGCACTTCTTCGTGGTTTTTCCTATGAATCTGGGGGCTCATGAGCTATGGTTGTAAGGCTCTTCGAAAGAGGATTCCAACGAGCTATCAATCTTGTTATTTGGAGTTAGGACGAGAAAGTTATGATTTCTACAAGGCAAGGTGTTCTTTAAGGCACTAATCTAAGAACATTGGAGTTTTTGTGTTGTTTCTTCAAAGAGAGGGAGCTACGAATTTGGGAGCTCTCATAATGACAGGTAAGTGTCTGATTAATGATATACTCAGGGGGCAAGGTGATATGGCATTCAAGGAAAGTCATGGTAGGTAAAAAGTAAGCAAAATTGAATTTTAACACCTTTATGACTCATGCCCATGTCGGTCAGCCTTAGGTCTCTTTTGACCCAAATTTTTTTGTTTCTTCCTTGCATTTATGTAACATTAGATGTATTAATCTCGTTCATAAGGACTTATACCATGTGTTAGGTATGTTACATAGCCAAAAATACCTTAAAACACCATTTTATGTGCTTCCGGATTCACATTCATTATGCAATTTATTTTGGCTAGTTTAAAAGTGTCCTTAATATATTTACAACCTTTAGAAACTTTGTTCATGAAATAACATGTTGCTCATTCCAATTTAAACCAAGTCGTTTAGTGTGTATACGCAATGGCTCCTATGACCATTTAATTGTTGTTCCCTTATTTCTTTATAGTATTTAGGCTCATTAGCCTTTTCATTCCATGTATACATGCTTAAAGCATATTTTCCTTTAAAACACATTTTTGTGCTCTAAGGTGCGTTTTCGGTTTTAACGCTAATTCTGCTTAATGCGTATTACTAATCTTAGAGGTATTTCACATTTGAAATCTCTTGGGAACTTATTGGTAGCTCCCTAATTTATTTGTGCTCTTTAACACCTTTTTGCTCTAATTGTTCTTAAAGCATGTTTTGGTGAAAATTGTTGTTAACACTTCTTCTAATGTTTCTAAGACATGTTCTAGCCTTAGTATATCATAATTAGATAGTTCATTAATATATTAAGGTTTGGGGTATTTCAGTTTATGCATGTTTATTTACAACACTTACTATAACTGTAAACCGGACAGGCATGTAATGAATCTAATATCAAGATGGCTAATATGACTTAAGTGACCGATAGGGTCCGCCTAGCATACTCAGCGTTTATCGCTGAGCCTCCACGGCGTTTGTCAGGTGGGAGATCAAGCTATGAAGCCGGAGCACGAGATTTCTGGGTAGACAACATCGCCTTACTTTTGTCATACTTTTAGTTACAACTGTATTAAGTATCTTGTAAATTTGGGAAGTATTCTAGATGCTCATTAGTTATGTATATCGGGTTGTAATTAGGCTAGTGTAGTAGACATCTCGTTCATCACCACGGTTTAGTATTACTGTTGTTGTTGTTATTGTTGTTATTTAGTTCTGCTTCTTTACTCGCATTGGCTGGTAATGGCATGTGACACCCAAGTGAGGGATAGGATCGTTTAGACTTCCGCTATGAGACGTCTTTTATTACGCTACGAGAGAGATTAATACGAGTTTAACGAGTGGGGTGTTACAAAAAGTGGTATCAGAGCGGAGTACCACTCAGATGACGAGATGTTAGGATTATGACAATGAGCATAGGACTTGGGAAATACGGGGAACGTTTGTGAGGTACGAACCGACTTATCTTAACTAGATTACATTCTTGTAACCAAACTGTGTGACTTACTAGTCCTAGAGTAAATCAATATCCACTATCGACATACGGTAAATTACCAAGTAATCATACTACATCTTGTAGCACAGATGTCGGGCAGGTCTAGAGGCCGCGAGACAGTCCGAGGGGGTGGCAAGGGCTCCACGATTCCAGGCGTCGCCAAGACGGTTGCTGCCATATTTACTCAGCTAGGAGCACACATTGGAGGAGCACCAATCCACCCACTACCACCCCGAGAGACAAACTGGCTGAAGGCCGTCTTAGAGACCCGACCACCCACATATTTAGGGGAGCTGGACCCCGTAGCCTTAGAGCGTTTTATCGTCGAGCACGAGAAGGCCTACGAGGCTTTACGAGTGCCTGCTGCGCATAGAATCGTGATTGCTGCTTTCCATCTGAAGGATGCAGCTAGCACCTGGTGGAGGTTGGTCAAGGACCATCATCTAGCTACGCCCGACTTTACATGGGCAGCATTTGTGGAGCTGTTGAGGGGAAAGTATTACCCGGCGCACTTGAAGCAGAAGAAGCGCAAAGAGTTCGAGACCTTGTCACAGGGGAGTCTGACCGTGGATGAGTACAACGCTAGATTCATCGGTCTCCTGGACTTCATCCCTGGAGTAGATTACTCAGAGACAGTTAAGGTCGAGAAGTTCCTTGGAGGACTACTTTTCTGCATCCAGACTGCGATGGGTGTTACCCTCTTCACCAAGGTGCAGGTATACGAGTAAACCCTTTTCTAATAACCACATTATTTAACTTACCTTAAAATGCATGAAGCTTTACCAATGAGTTGTAGGAGTGTTACGATGCTGCTTCGAGGATGCAGCTGATGCTCCAAAATCGAGATGAGGTCCTCGAGCAGAAGAAGAGAAAGAACCCCGAGAGGGAGTCCAAGGAAAGAGCGTCTCGTGACGAGAGCTCGAAGAAAGGAAAGTAAGAACTTACCCAGCTTTAACCTTGTTATCTGTATACCTTAATATGATGATTATTAATTCCAAATCCATTATAGTAAATCCTTCAGTAAGAAGAAGGGGCAGACGAGCCACCAGGGATCGAAGGGGAAAGAGCCCGTCCCTCGGTTGGCCGGCCCAGTGAAAGAGGCGCAGCCTTCGAGTTCCATGCCATCTAAGGGTAAGGATACCCTCCTCTTGAATTAAATCCTAACCTAAACCTTATACCTTCCCATTCATTAACCTTATTGAGTAACATAACAGGCGCGGGAAAACCTAAACGTTATTTCTTCTATCAGCGTTGTCGCTAGAAGCACCAAGGTTTAGATTGTGGTGGCCGAACAGTGACTTGCTGTTACTGTCGCAAGGAGGGTCACCGAGCTTATGAGTGCTACTCCAACCCGGAGAGAAAATTCTACAGCACACCTAGGGGCAATCAGAGTGCACCACCTGCTGGACCAGAGCACCACAAAGCGACCAGACATCCACAGATACTAGAGCCTAGAAGGGGAAGGGAGTCGAGGAAGACTTTTGATTATTTTTGTTATCATACTTTAGTCTCGGATAGTAGGGTGGACTATGTTGTAAGAGTGTGAAGCTGTGTTAATTACCCACTCGTCTTTTACGTACGATTTCGGATCTAATTATGTGTACACAAAACAAGTAGACCAGAAACCTTAATGAGCTTGTATATATATGTATGAACAAATCCCAAACGCTTACACTACCATGAAGCATGCACGCATTAGGATTCAGCAGATAGCCTAAATTAGATAGCCCAGAAATAAGATCGCCAGGAAGGCTTTCTGAGCCGTAGTGAATACATTTTTAAACACCTACCCTACTACCCTTTTCAAACCGAAATTACCTAGCCAACATACAACGACAAAAGAGTCAACGAGACCAATAGTTACGAAACCCGTATTTCAACCCGCATGGCGCACTTGCTACAGCAAGCGCTATGACATCCATACACTGAAATTTTTACCTACCTTGCGCACTTGCCCCAGCAAGTGCTACAATTACCACCAGTCTTGAATAACTAGGTAGATCAGAGAGTATAATACCATGACTACTGGTAACCATCAATTTTCATACAAATTTACTTACAAACCCTTAGAGTTGAAGGCCTATAAATCTTGGAAAGACCCGGAGGGTCCGACCACTGCAACTGAAGGAAATATGTAACCATTTTAACCTACACCGGGTTGAATGTTAGTGAATCTACGACTACACCTTATGAGCCCAATACCATAAAAATATACCGACATGAAATGGTAGTCACTACTAGTGATGAATGTTTAGTCCTTAGGACAAGCATGACCTCATATGAAACTCTATAACCCTTCGTAGATGCACCACCATCATTGAGGATGGTTGGGGAGCAAGGAGCCGAGCGGCTCAAACTATAACGCAATCTACAGTACGTCAAACTAAACGAATGAGGGAACAAATATAAGTACCCAAATATGACAACTCACCCCTACACTATATCGGGAATTGTAAATGGAATATGATCACGAACAATCAGTGGCGATGTTATGCCCGCAACGGCACATGCCAATGCACAATAAACACCTAAAAGAAAGGGAAAACATGTATAGTCCTCAGTAGAATCGAGAATGAAAACCATCAATGTCGCTAACTCCGGTAAGGAGAGCAAAGGCGAAAAGCCCAAGCAACAACCTACTAAGGCATCCGTGAGATACGATGACCACTTCAAAGGAAATACTTGATGCATTATACCGCAATGTGGATACTACCTTAAACAATTGCAATCGCAAATGCGGATCGACGTTGAATGTCTAACCAACTAACATCCAAGTACTACCTTTAGAAACGAGTACCACATCAACCAAATACGAGAAAGACACAAAGTCTGAACACTATAAGGCATGAGTCTAAGTTAATATACCAACGTACCACTACAAGGACACGAGCCCTAGAGAGCGAAGTAGCGCCTCCAATCACCTTTCCAACCCATACCACTAGGACAACAGAACCTACGACAAGATAACCGATAATACGAATTGACCAACATCAGACTACAATAAGGACATCCATTAAGGAAGGAGATTGACAATAGAATACTTCACAAACCGTGTGACGGACACTACAAGTGTACAAAAATGAGACGTGGAATGACCGCACTCCAATAGGAGCATGTGTGCCTGACAGGCTTATTTATGAGCTAGCCGGGTAAGTAGTAATGTATCAGTAGGGTACCCCATGCATGTAGACGAGTAGTGTAAGGAACACGAGAAGTAGTCAACTCCATATCAAGGTCAGAGAAGCCAGTCCAAACCAGTGCAACGAAGTATCCCAAATAATGGACGAGAAGAACCGCAGTTAAACCAACGTGATCAGAGGAACCAAGAACCATAAACACAGTACGACCAAGTCGTAACTCCATAGAGGAGTGGTTGATACTGAATGAAGCGAAAGAGAAATCTCTCGAATACAAGAAAGCCAAAGGTCAACCTGATGACAAAAGCACAAAAACCCATTAAATGGGCGAGTAATATGTTAAACCCTGATAAGGATCAAGCAAATCCTTGCCATCCAAAAAGGAACCTACCAAATAATGTGAATGTAAACATACAGTTATACACTAAAGAAGGCCAAGCTAGTATACTAGCTGAAATACCCCAAATCTAAATAATATTATTTAATCATTATTTATTGGAATATAATCCAAATATAAATCATTTCACGTACGCATGCAAACCCATGCATGAAAACGTTACGTAAAAACAGTCGTTTCACCATAAACGCTAAAACGCCTTAGAAGCATATGGTCAAACATGACCTTGTATGACCCTCTAATATTCAAACTAATGGTCATACAATTATTATATGAATACAAATATATTCCCTAAGCTATATTCAGTCAAATACGCAAAATGCTCGGGAGTGCTCACACCCGCTCCTTAAAGCACGAAAAGTCCGGAGGAGTGCCGAGGTGGCACGAACTCCTATAAAATTAATTCCTAGAGTTCCTAACATCATTATTTATCATTCTAAAGAGAACCCACGAAGTGGTTTCTCAAAATTCAGCAAGAACCAAAGGAGGATTTCTTAGCGCTCCTTTTTGGCCCGGGAGTGTCCCGATGGCCCGTAAATTATGTCACGGGTTGATATAACCCCATATAACTCAATGTAACATCTTAGTATATGTTTATTTACTATAATAAGTGTTTACAAACACTTGGAACTCATAAGAACAATTGGTTTCCCAAAATTTCCTTAGAGCACAAAAACACACCTTCGGGTGTCACGAAAATGCGTTTTACGCAATTACCTTGTAGTTTTTGACATGCCACGAATTGGTAATCTTAAATGGGGTTAAAATGACCTTCTAAATAAGTTGGTGTGACTAGTCAACAAGGCTCTCTATAGGGGCCGATTTTAAGGGCAAAACTAGTATAAAAATTGCATTAAAAACTTATAAAAAGCATAGAACATGGTGACTCACCTTCCCATGTTTATATTACTTAATGTCTAAGTATGTAGGTCTCATTTGACCAGCAAGCTGTCGAAATTATGCAGAAGAATAAGGCCATGTGAGCTAGGAAGAAAACAAAATGTAAAAAGGCAAAAAGTAGATCTAGATTCCTTTTCTTTTGATTCTTATAATTCAATGACCTAACATGCTTGGTCTTAGCTCATTAATGCCGATCAACATGCTCCATTCAGTCCCTAAAATCGTCCATATACAAGAGAGGAAGAAGACAAGTTATAACATTGAAAAATCAAAGGAATATCCTTACCTTTTCTCACCTTGTCTTTTAGTTTGCATTATTTTTGCTCCACCTTACCATGTTCTCCATTATGGCCGATTTCAATGCTGGAAAGGAAGGCATTTATTGAGCCAATAACTCATTGAATAAACTAAGGAAAAGTATAGTCATTTGACATTAAGAATTAAGAAAACAAAAATCAATTCCAAGTCACTCCTTCCTTGCATTTACGTGAGCTAGGTCTCACTTTCTTCCTTGCCCTCTTCATCCACGGTTTAGGTAAGCTCCCTCCTCTCTCTTCTAGCTTCATCTTCTTCCTTTGAAGCTCTTAAGTCCATTAATGGAGTTTTAACTTCTATCTTCATCTTTAAGGTAAATTCCTAGCATTTCTTGGCAAGTCTTGAAGCAAAACTCTTCCTAGCATAACAAGGTGTGTTCGGCTTCATTTAGTTCTCCAAGGAGATTGTCCAAACCAACATTAAACCAAGGAGCATCTCAAGGTAGGTTTTAAAGCTTGAAAATCCTTAAAGCACATTTTTATGTGTAACCAAGTTTTACCTCTTCTAAGTCTCTTTTCTTCTTCATTTTGATGAAGGGAAAACTTGTTCTTCACCTACCTTAGGAGTGGCGAATTTATAAGGAGCAAAGTCTAAGGTAAAGTCTTATAAAACTACTTCCAAATCTACTTAAGATCTTATTCAAGATCTAACTCCTAAACACCTTCACCTCTTGCATAAAACCGAAGAGGAGCATCAAGTTTACCTAGGAGGAAGCTTGGAGATTCAAGAAGAAGTTCAAGCACTTAACCACCTTTGTTAAGAAGTAAGTTTACTAAGTAAATCCTTATATTATAAGCTTGTTAAGCTTCTAAAAATTGTACAAAAATTATGTACACCTCTTAGGTATATTAATACCGAAACTATATGGTTTTATATGCCAAAAATATAAACTATAACATATATAGAAAATATTTACCTTAAGACACATTTTTGTCACAAAATTCATTTATGTTACAAATAAATTTAGGCCGAAAAGTCTTAGGCAAAAATGCTTTATTTTGAGCTTAGAATTTATATAAGACATTACAATAATTTATACATGAGTTATATAACTCCTATGAATTTATTTATAATTATTTAGACATATAAATCCACTTTTATATACTATGGTCACCAAATATTTATGGCCGAATACTCTAATTGAAAATAGGTTTTAATGACCTACTTAGGTATATAAACTTATACTATAAAGTTTGGTGAGTTAAAAATATCTTATTAGAGCTTAAATGGCTAGTTAATTAAGTTATGTGGCTTAAATGTAATTTTTACAAAGTATAGTGCAAATATTGTGAAAGCCGAGAGCTTAAGGTGTATTTAGTGTAATTATGATATAATATAAGGTTAGGAATTAAGTTTAATGATTTTGATAATTTAAACAAGTTTTAAAAACTTGTTATAAAGTTTTGGGCTATTATGTAATTTATAAAAGTTGTCATGGAAGTTTAGAATATAAAATGGGGCGATTCATAATTAAGGAAATTATTAGGTTCGCTTTTGAATTTTAGAAGAATTAAATACTTAAAACTATAGTTTATAAGTTATTAAATAACTATTATTAAGTTTTGGGGTGAAAATGTAATTAATGGAAAGTTCAATGACAAAGCCGAATTGTTTTGGGGTTAGTTTGGTAATTTAAGAATTTATATATTTATATTCAGCATTTATGGAGAATTAAAATTAAAACTTAGTTTATAAGACTTTATGTAAAGATTATAAGATTTTGTGGTTAGATTGCAAATATAAGAAGTATACATATACATGCCGAGATTTTGAGGGGCTAAGATGTAAATTCCGAAAGTTATAATATTTATAAGTTATGTCCAAAAGTATTAGTGGTAGTTTTGTAATTTAATTGAATAAGGAATTAAAATTATGTTATATAAAGAGATTAGAATTTAAATGTAAAGTTTATGAATTAATGTGGTTGTTTTGTAAATAACCGAAATATATTTAAGAATTTAGATTTAAATAATATAGGTCCTATATGGATATTTGGAGGATTTAGAAGAAAGAATTTTGATTAAAGGAATTATGGAATTAGAACTATGGCTTCTATAGTTATAAGGAATCTAAAGGTAACCAATAAATATATTTATGGTTAAAAGAAGAATAATAGAAACTATAAGAATTTTAATGTCCATGTATGACATATAAAATATAGTCAAGATTACAAGTTGTTATGTCACCTAGACAATTGAAATAAACAACAAATATAGTACATGAATATATAAATACATATATGTACATAAAGGATTTATAAATAAATCAAAAAGGAATAACAAAACAGTTATACATAAAATCATGAGGTAATAAAAGAAATAAGACCTCACATGAAATAACAAATACGAGATTTGTTAAAAGATTCAAAGAATCATTATATAAGGGTAACATAAATTAACCCTCTCAGTTAATCCTATTCTAGGACTTTGTTTGACCAGACGTTGACCGGAATTTACAAGTACAGTCTACGGTGAACGGTATGGGATTCTTGCAACCTGTTTTCTAACGGATTACACCGGCTTGTGTGCTATCTGTTGTTTGAAATAACGACCAAGATAATTAATGTAAACTGTTGTTTTACTCTTGCACATGTGGTATTATTTTATGTGCGTGATGTTGCTGACTACATCGTGTATGTCCCACGCATACAAACACTACTATACCAGTGGATTAAATACCTGCGTTTCAGTATACCGAGGACTTGTACTCAAGTCTCTCACTAACTTCAGTTTATAACAACGTCATTATCCTAAACGTGATAATTGACAATACACATTGTGTTCTTGTTTAACGTCTTTATATGACACTTAACAATTATATACTTCGAGATTGAGGAGCCCAGTTGGATCTGGCCATGCATGCTACGGGAGTTGTACCTGTCTCAGGTCGTCTCCTACTACGTCGCGACGGAACATTCAGAGGGAGGAAGACTTTATTCTTCCGGGATTCAAATGCCCTTCAGTTCGAGGAAGACTTTATTCCTCTAGTGGGTTCTTATTTCCCACGCCATTCAGTTCAGGGTTTGACTACGTCATCTCCTGGGGTTTTTTATACCCAACCTTTCTTTATAACGAGGTCACTATACCTCCACTATTTCAGATATTCAGTTATAACTGTCAGTCCCATTGTGTGGACCGACTATCAGTAAAAATTTCAGTTCAGCTAACTCGACCTTCTGTGTCTTGTTCTATGTGACATTATTGTCCTTGTATGGATACTTGTTATTATCAGACTATGCTTGTTTACAGCTTTATAAAAATGAACTGCATGTATTCGACAAAGTAGTTGGTGTGGCCCGGTAGACGATGGGCTGCACGTTTTCCATACCAGCATTGTTTGCTGAGCCCCTTTGGGGGCACCCCCATTTTTCAGGTACCTGAAGATTGAGAAGTTCACTACACTGAGTGTAGGTGGGTAGACCAAGCTTTGGGAGTCTACTATAGTTTTTTGTTTTATTTCAGTATTGTACTTTTGAGTTTGATTCCTAGTATCTCGGGTTGTATCTGTATTCCAGACCGTGACATTTGAGGATTGTATTTGGACTTAGCCTTGTTGGTCACAAGGGTGGCCAACGGCATTGTAATACCGCCCGGTTGTTGTATTTATTTCCGCTGCAGTTGTATTTTATTCGGGAGTGATCGCCGTTCAGTTTATTGGATTTCGGGTTGGGGTATTACAAAATGGTATCATAGCGTAGTTACGCTCTGGATACAAGGATACACCGAGATTAGGATATCTAATACCTTAGGTTAAGGGTTGAGAGATAGTATTGAAAGGAGTTTAAGTTAGTTTTACTTAGACTACTATCCAAGACCAAGATAGTGACCTCAGTGTCTAATATACCTCAACATCCTGCAGATGTCAGGAAGAGGAGGACGACGTGGACAGGCCGATGAGGAGCCATCCGTCAGGCTGGCAGACATTGCCACCTTAATTGCTCAGGCATTCGCACAGGCGGGGTTGGACAGCAGCAGCAGCTACCTCCACCACCACCACCCAGAGAGAGAGATTGGGTGAAGAGTTTGGCTGATCTAAGGCCAACTGCATTCAAGGGGCAGACTGACCCTGCTCACTTGGAGACCTACATCATGGAGATGGAGACAGCGTTCGAGACGCTTGCAGTCCCAGCTAGGGAAAAAGTAAGACTTGCTGCCTTTTATCTGAAGGATGCAGCTAGAGATTGGTGGAACATGGTGAAAGCCGACCACCTGGATGACCCAGCTTTTACTTGGGGACATTACACTGCACTACTTAGGGGCAACTACCCGGCCCACACCAGGATGGTGAAGACTAGGGAGTTTGATGCATTGGAGCAGACGGGAAAGATGTCAGAATTGGGAGCAGGACCAGGAGGGTTCACACTCCAGAATTTCCAGGAGGATCAAAAATGAAGCTGAAAATGATGTGCTTAGGAAAGGATTGGAATCCTTACTCAAAGACCTACCAGATACAAAATGGAGATGGAGCACAAGTGCCAAAAATCCCAAAGAATTTTTACAAATTGTGGAACAAGCAGTTACTACCCTACCACACCGCTCAGCATGGAAGAAGATCCAGTTCCCAACTTAAGGGCTGATCTAGTATCATCAACTTCTATGAAGAAGGAGCCGTTTAGGGCTACACCAGGACAATGATGAAACAAAAGGGTCCCTTGAACAGGGATACCAGTATTATCTTGTCTATTGGAGATGACGCAGAGTTCCTTTATTGCGAGCAGAAGCGTGTGGACCTTGCAAAGAAAATTACATTGAGTTCAGGAGATGTTTTAATAATGGGTGGAAAGTCAAGGTTTGCTATACCATGGAATTAGAGGGTTAAGCTAAACACACCTTCGACAGTGATAAACCCACTCACATGAGACCAGGAAGATTAAATTTGACTTTTTAGAAAGTATTAGTGTTGTAATTTGTTTGGCATCCGAAAGGAGATCATATCATCAGTGAAGCATTTGTCATGAAAGTGAATGTCTTTAGACCCCATCATATACCAAAGTACTTACTCAGATTCTGTTATTAGGTTTGTGCTAAGGAGACTAAGGTGCCTTAAGTATACTTACTGAGGAGGAGGCCAGCAAGGCGGCGCGATCCTCACTGGTACCTTTCCGGTTAATGGAGTGGATTATTAGTACTGTTCGACTCCGGAGCCTCACATACTTTCGTTTCGCCTACGCTTGCGGGAAGTTGGGGCTAGACGCAGTAGAGTTCCTGATTTTAAGGTGGCACTCCCGTCTAAGGAGAAGATCAGTTGCACTCGTCTTTATAGAGGAGCCACTATCAGTATTAAGGAGGAGGAATTTCCTATTGACCTTATTGAGTTCAGAGGTCTAGGATTCGATGTTATAGCCGGGATGGACTGGCTGGGGCGGCACAGAGGCCACTCTTTGTGCAGAGCGCAGACTGTTGCTTAAGCCCATCAGGAGTGACAGTATCTTACCCGTCAGAGCCCTAGAGCGCCATCGATAAAAGTTATATCTGCTATGTCCATGTACAAGCACGTCAGGAAGCAGAAGGAGTATATCTATGTTTGTTCAGAATGTAGAGCATGACCCTGATTTGATCCAGCTATGCCAGTGTGTCGGATTTTCCAGATATTTTTCCAAAGGAACTTCCAGGCTTACCGCCATCCGAGAGGTAGAGTTCTCCAGAATTACTACCAGGTACTGGTCCCATAGCTAAGGCACCGTACCGTATGGCCCAGCGAGATGGCAGAGTTAAAGGAGCAGTTGAAAGATTTATTGGACAAGGGATACATACGACCTAGTGTATCTCCTTGGGGAGCACCAGTGCTTTTTGTGAAAAAGAAGGATGGAAGCCTTCGGCTATGTATTGATTACAAGGAGCTTAATGCAGTATCAGTGAAGATAATACCCACTACCACGGATCGATGATTTGTTTGATCACTGAGAGGAGCAAAAGTGTTTTCGAAGATCGATTTGAGATCAGGCTACCATCAGATACCCATCAGGGAGCAAGACATAGAAAAGACAGCATTCAGAACACGGTATGGCCACTATGAGTTTACAGTTATGCCTTTTGGCTTGTCAAATGCACCTGCAGTCTTTATGGATTTGATGAACAGATTATTCAGAGCAGTTGGATAAGACCGTGGTTGTATTCATCGATGACATCCTCATTTATCAAAGTCTAAGGAAGAGCACGCGAGTCACCTCCGACATGTACTTGAGATCTTAAGGGAACCAGCTTTATGCTAAGTTCTCCAAATGTGAGTTTTGGTTGGACAGAGTTTTCCTTTTTAGGACATGTTATCTCTGATGCTGGGATCGCAGTGGATCCGGCAAAGATAGAAGCAGTTTCGCACTTGGCCTAGGCCAAAGACATTACGGACATCAGGAGTTTCCTTGGTTTAGCAGGATACATACAGAAGGTTTGTCAGAGACTTTCCAAAATAGCCAAACCTATGACCAGCTTAATGAAGAAGGATGCACCTTTCACATGACTACGAATGTGAGACCTCATTCGAGCTTCTGAAGAATGCCTTGACATCAGCACCAGTTTTGACTATACCTGAAGGCACAGAGGGTTATGAAGTTTACTGTGATGCATCAGGTAGGGGATTAGGGTGTGTACTCATGCAGAATGGGAAGTAGTCCGCCTACGCTTCCCGACAGTTGAAGAAACATGAGGAAAACTATCCCCACATGACTTGGAGCTTGGAGCTATTGTTTTGCTTTGAAGATCTGGCGCCACTACCTGTATGGTGTCCAGATGACCGTATATTCGGATCACAAGAGTTTGAAGTATGTATTCACCCAAAAGGAGTTAAACATGAGACAAAGAAGATGGGTTGAATTTCTTAAGGACTATGATATTGAATTGCAGTACAAGGAAGGGAAAGCTAATGTTGTAGCAGACGCACTGAGTCGACGAGCACATTCCCTAAATGCCATTGTGGCTAGCTCGAGTCTTATGACGACATACGTAGAGCACAGCAGAGTGATCAGCGATGATGGAGATCAGTCAGAAGTTGTCTGACGGTACATTGAAGGTGGGAAGTATGAGTTCCAGTTACATGATGATGGACTCATCAGATTGAAGGGGAGATTGTGTATTCCCAGAGACAGCACAGATATTAAGGAGCATATTCTTCGAGAGTCCCACACTTCTACCACATCTTCCATCCAGGACTTCTAAGATGTACAAAGATCTAAAGAGGTATTTCTGGTGGAGTGGTATGAAGGGCGACGTGACAGAGTATGTGATTCGATGTCTCACTTGTCAGAAAGTGAAATTCGAACATAGACGACCAGGAGGTATGGTACAGTCTATGCCAGTTCCAGAGTGGAAGTTTTATGATATCTCTATGGACTTCGTGTGGGACTACCACCTACGAGAGGAGGACTTAATATGATTTGGGTCGTTGTTGATCGATTGACTAAGGTTGTTAGGTTCATTCCGATGAAAGACACTTGGAAAGTGCCTAAGTTAGCAGAGCTCTTTGAGGAAGAGATTATCAGACATCATGGAGTTCCAAAGACTATTGTTTCAGATCGAGATACTAGATTTCTCTTCGCGATATTGGGAGCTACTCGCGAAGCACTTGGCACTGAATTGAAGCTTAGCATAGCATTTCATCCTCAGACAGATGGTCAGTCAGAGAGGACTATTCAGACCTTAGAGGACATGCTACGAGCATGTGCCTTGGACTTTCAGGGCAGCTGGATAGATA
>JAIOTZ010000714.1:0-45432 GCA_023374045.1 Limonium bicolor
TATGCTGTTGGTGTTTGGCGGACATACGAAGAAGATTCAAGCAAGCTTATTGTTGGTACGTAGGAGAATTTTCTTTAGTCATGTTATCTAGCTGTTCAACAACGCAAACTATGAAAAAGACATCAACCTAGCTAGCGTTTTGGGTTGTGCAACAGTTTTGTTTCAAATAGCGTTTCGGGTTTTACTTTGGATCTTCTGCCTCCTTGCATCACCAAAAAATTACAGCCATAGTCCTATAACATAACAATCACTGGAAGATTTTAAACGGGAAAAATATTGACCGAATCATGTTACCATCATCTTCATCAAGGCGTGCTAGCAGTGGAGAGGAGGGAAAAGAAAGCAAAACAAAAGCAGGATCACGGTAAGCAGAGGAAAGAACCCACTACGCCGCAAACTCCACTGCTTCAAAATAGCCCCTCCATCCAGGATATCAACGGACATGAGATCAGGGAAAAAGCAACAGAAAGGCAATAGTTGAAGAAATCAAGAAGCAGTTATGGCTTGCTGGACCCCTACTAATCTCAGTCAATCTACTGCTGTATTGCTTACAGTTTATTACCCTCTGTCCCCTGTGCTTCTATCGCCACTTCCTTTGGTTCTTTAACTGGATTTACCTTACTGGTCTGTGTACTTCCCCCCTTTTTTTTTCTTACTGATCCGGTCTATCCATGAATCACCTGCTCAATTATTCCGTAATCTATAAACAAATTAAGTTTAAGACCTAGAAGAATATTTGAACATTGATTTTATTGATCCGTTCCTCTTCACTATGTCATTGAAGAATAGATGGGATTGGCCAGTGCACTAGATACATTCTGCGGGCAATCATATGGAGCAAAGCAGTATCACTTCCGGGGAATCCACATACAACGCACAATGCTTGTAATCATGCTCGTAAGCATACCACTCACTGTGATCTAGGCAAACACCAAACCCATCCTCGTCGCCTTTCGCCTACGGTCATCTCCACTGTCCTCTCAAGTTTTTGCAAACCCAGAACATATTTTTCCCTATGGCGGTGACTTCCGGGATTGCCGTTATGGTTCATGTACTCCTCTGCTGGGTTTTGGTTCTGAAAGTCGACGGGTTAGATAGTAGAGGAGCTGCGGTTTCCAGTGTGGTGTCGTATTGGGTGAATGTGTTGCTTGTGGGTTTGTATGTGAAGTAGTCTCCCAAGTGTAAGGTGAGGTGGGGTGGGTTTTCCGTGGAAGCACTAAGTGGGATTCCCGGTTTTCTAAGACGTGCTATTTCTTTAGCTTGTATGATTTGGTAGGTTAATTAGATGCTGAATATATAATTGTGTGTGTTTATGATATTAGCATGGTGTTAAATTTTTATTAGCTTGGAGCTGTGGTCATTTGAAATGGTGGTGCTCTTGGCTGGTGTTCTCCCAAATCCAGCGCTGGAAACATCAGCCTTGTCTATCAGGTTAGACTTTGATATATATTAACCTGGGCGTGTTAGTGCTTGGATTGTTTTTAGCCCGGTGGTGTTTTATATGCCCCCAATATCATCCCAATCCTTGGTGTGATTATTTTCAGCTTGAATACAGAACTAACAGTGTGGATGATCTCCGTCGGCCTTGGTGGAACTGTAAGGTATATTCATTCCATCAAGAGCGAGCTAATAGTTGATCATATAGATAAGCTTTCATTCATTGAAGAAACTTGATCAATTCATGTGTCAGGACAGCACTCGAGTTTCAAATGAACTAGGAGCAGGACATCCTGAAGCTGCCCGTTTAGCGGTCTCGGTTGTTGTATGTTTGGCTGTGATACAAGGCATGGTGTTAAGTGTTGAAGAAAATCAACACCAACTTCACCAACTCTATCTAAGTTAGGTCAGTCGCCATTGTTGAATTTTTTAAGTTTACACGTATAGTAGTAGGTAACCTCTGTATTTGACTATGTGTTGTAATTGCTTTGCTATAAATAAGAGTGTAATCTGATGAATGAAATTATCCCTATCTCAAATCCAAAACACTTACCTTCAACAATCTGGCATCAGAGCCATCGTATCCTCCACCTACTCCAAAACTCACTTTGAATCTGTGTATATCAGCCACACTAAAATTCAGACTCATCCTTCTGTGAGATCCAGTAGCCACAAACGATTTTCCTTCGTGTCTTCCCCATATCCATAAGTTCCGATTGAGTTAAAAAAAAACAGCAAGTTTTCTATACAGAGAGCGTTCTGTTGTTGTGTATTGAGGAAGAAGAGAAAAGAAGTGCCGTGCTGAGAAAAGAAAAGAAGTGAGGAGGAAGAGAGTCAGCACTGTATTGTGGAAAGAGAAAATAGTGAAAAAAAAAACAAAGCGTGTGGCCGCTGCGGAAACCAAAAAAAAAAAAACTTTGTGTGAAAAGTGCCACGTAAAAGAAGTGTGATACATTCATTACTTCAACAGTTTTTTTTTTTGTCTACCATGAATTGAGGAAAACAAAAGCTACCGATTTTAACAAAAAAAAAAGGGAAGTTCTTTATTTTTGTTCTTTTTTTTTTAAAGTAAGTGGCAGTACTAAAAACAGTGAGAAGAAGTATTCCCACTGAAGTAAAAAAAAAGTTGTTGGTGGTTGACGTAAAAAAAGGTGCAGATTTTATTTATTTTTCTTTTTTTAAAAAAAACAAAGAAGAGGTGATGTGAGTATACTAAAGACCAATAGAAAAAAAAAGAGTGGGGGAATATTTTAGCAAGTATTAAGATATGGCTGATTTTCAAGTCTCCGGTGGGATTAAAAAGCTCAGCAACAACAATTATAATTCTTGGTCTACATGCATAATGTCATATATGCAAGGACAAGATTTATGGGAGGTTGTTAACGGCACCGAAGTAAATCCGCCAACGGGAGAAGACACACTACGGAAATGGAAGATTAAAGCGGGCAAAGCCATGTTTACGCTTAAGACGACTGTTGAAGAAGAAATTCTCGAGCACATTCGAGATGCGAAGACTCCCAAAGACGCTTGGGATACGTTCGTGAAGTTATTCTCGAAAAAGAATGACACGAAGCTGCAACTCTTAGAGAGTGAGCTATTGTCGATTGCACAATGTGACATGACGGTTGCGCAATACTTTCATAAAGTAAAGTCGTTGTGCCGAGAAATTTTTGAGTTGGATTCCGACGCTCGAATCGGCGATACCAAGATGAGACGAATCATCATCCATGGGTTGAAACCGGAATTTAGGAGCTTTATTGCTGCTATACAAGGATGGAAAAATCAACCATCACTTGTGGAGTTCGAGAATTTGCTAGTCGATCAAGAAGCTTTGGCCAAGCAGATGGGAGGAGCCTCAGTGAAGAAAGAAGAAGAGGCACTCTACGCCAAGAAAGGAAAGTGGAATTCCAAGCAGCATGATGGTGGTGGATCCAAGAGGAATGGTGACAAAGGAAAGAGTCATCAAGGCGCAGGAAGCAGTCGTTGGAAGAAGCGTGGCAATAACCAAAAGTTTGAAGGGAAGTGTTATAACTGTGACAAGGTAGGTCACATGGCGAAAGATTGCTGGGCCAAGAAGAAGGGTGTGGAGAGCAACACCGCTACTTCGAAAAGTGAAGACGAATGGGATGTGGAGGTCCACTTTGCAGTAGATGAAGAAGAACTAGCTCTCTCGGCGACAACACCAAATCAAATCGGCTATGACAATGATTGGATTGTTGACTCCGGTTGCTCGAATCATATGACGGGTAACAAAGAGAAGTTAGAGAGCTTGACAAACTACAAGGGGAGTCGAGTCGTGGTGACAGCCAACAACTCAAAATTGCCGATAACTCACATCGGTAATACTGTAGTGTCCCCTCAATCTGGTGATGCTGAGATGGTATTTCAAAACGTCTACCACGTTCCTGGTATGAAGAAAAATCTCCTTTCAGTATCACAGTTACATCGGCTGGTCACTTTATCTTGTTCGGACCAGATGATGTGAAGGTATATCGAAACCTTGAGGTCACTGAAAAGCCCATCATGAAAGGGCAGAAGGTAGAGTCGATCTATGTGATGTCAGCAGAGACAGCATACATAGACAAGACAAGAAGGAACGAGACAGCAGACTTATGGCACATGCGGCTAGGCCATGTCAGCTACTCTAAACTAGACGGGATGATGAAAAAGTTGATGTTGAAAGGGCTTCCTCGACTTGAGGTAAAGACCGATACTGTATGTGCAGGTTGTCAGTATGGAAAAGCACACCAGCTACCATACAAAGAATCCAACTACAAAGCAAAAGAGCCACTGGAGTTGGTTCACTCTGACATCTTTGGTCCGGTCAAGCAAACTTCCGTCGGTGGGATGAAGTATATGGTGACCTTCATTGACGACTTCTCGAGGTATGTGTGGATCTACTTCATGAAAGAAAAGTCTCAAGTCTTTGAAAAGTTCAAAGAGTTCAAGAAGACAGTGGAGTCAGAGGTTGGTAAACAGATTCGTAGTCTACGAACTGATAACGGAGGAGAGTACACCTCACAGCTGTTCTTAAACTTTCTGAAGGACTGCAAAATACGACATCAATTTACCTGTCCAAACACTCCACAACAAAACGGTGTAGCAGAAAGAAAGAACAGGCACCTAGCAGAGATATGTCGAAGTATGATCCATGCGAAAAATGTTCCGGGAAGATTTTGGGCTGAGGCGATGAATACTGCAGCCTTTGTGATCAATAGGCTTCCGCAACAAAGGTTAGATTTTTTATCACCATTTGAAAAGTTATGGAAGATAAAACCCGCTATTGGACATCTTCGAGTGTTTGGATGTGTATGCTATGTATTTGTACCTGATCACTTACGTAGCAAGATGGAAAAGAAAGCCATTAGATGTATCTTTGTAGGATACGACAACCAGAGGAAAGGATGGAGGTGTTGTGATCCATCAACTGGGAAGTGCTACACATCTCGAAATGTGGTATTTGATGAGTCTTCGTCGTGGTGGTCCTCAGATAGTGAAGTGTTTCCTAGGGCTGAGTTACAAGATCCACCAAGGACAGATGAACCTGAAGACGGTGGTACTGAAGAAGGCTTAGATTAAAACCCCTGGCGAACTGGTATTCACCAACCACCAGATGAAGAAGGTGATTCTGAAGGACTCACATCACCCAGAAGATCAAGTAGAATCAAGAAGCCAAATCCCAAGTATGCAAATGCGGCCATTGCTGAAAAAGTAGATGTGAAAGAGCCAGAGACTTTCGAAGAAGCATCCAAAGATCCAGAGTGGATCAAAGCAATGGAAGAAGAAGTGGTTGCACTAGAGCGCAATCAAACATGGGAGCTGGTACCCAAACCAAGAGAATTGAAGCCGATCTCATGTAAGTGGGTGTACAAGCTAAAGCGTAACACAGATGGGTCAATCGAAAGGTATAAAGCTCGTCTAGTAGCTCGTGGATTTTCTCAACAGTATGGGTTGGACTATGATGAGACATTTAGTCCAGTTGCAAAGCTTACTACAGTGAGAGTTCTACTAGCACTAGCAGCCAGTAAAAATTGGAACCTATGGCAAATGGATGTGAAGAATGCCTTCTTGCATGGAGAGTTAGATCGAGCAATCTATATGAACCAACCAACAGGATTTC
Organism: Limonium bicolor; assembly: GCA_023374045.1. Lineage (NCBI taxonomy): Eukaryota > Viridiplantae > Streptophyta > Magnoliopsida > Caryophyllales > Plumbaginaceae > Limonium > Limonium bicolor. The sequence goes on from JAIOTZ010000714.1 coordinate 5,558, forward strand.
AGAGCCAAGATCATCCTGAGTATGTGTGCAAACTTAGGAAGGCGGTTTACGGCCTAAAGCAAGCACCAAGGGCGTGGTATGGTAAGATTGCGGAATTTCTTACGCATAATGGTTATTCGATGACATCTGCAGATTCTAGCTTGTTTGTTAAAGCAAAAGAAGGGAAACTAGCTATAGTGCTAGTGTATGTGGATGATTTGATCATCACTGGTGACGATGAAAAAGAAGTTTCTCAAACTAGAGAAAATCTGTCAGTTCGGTTTCAGATGAAAGAACTTGGACAGCTGAAGCACTTTCTTGGTCTCGAGATTGATCGCACCAAAAGAGGAATATGTCTTCATCAACTCAAGTATTCCAAATATTTGCTGAAGAAGTTTGGAATGCTCAACTGCAAGCCGATCTCAACACTGATAGAGCCAAATGCTAGAATGTGTGCTCATGAAGGAAAAGACTTGGAGGATGCTACGATGTATCTACAACTGGTGGGTAGTTTAATCTACTTAACCTTAACACGGCCTGATATCTCATTTACAGTCGGTGTGTTAAGTCGTTATATGCAGAATCCAAAGAAACCTCATTTGGAAGCAGCTCGACGAGTTCTAAGATACGTAAAGAGTACACTAGGACATGGTATACTCTATAAGAGTGGTGAAGATTGTGAACTAGTTGGCTACTGTGATGCTGACTATGCAGGTGATCCAGATACACGACGCTCAACCACTGGCTATGTATTTATGCTTGGATCCGGAGCAGTGTCTTGGTGTAGCAAGAGACAACCGATAGTGTCGTTGTCAACTACTGAAGCAGAGTATCGAGCAGCAGCTATGACAGCTCAAGAAAGCACTTGGTTAATACAGTTATTAAAGGACTTGTATCAAGCAACCAAGTACACCGTGCTATATTGTGACAATCTGCCAGCAATACGGTTAGCGGAGAATCCAGTTTTCCATGCTAGAACTAAGCACGTAGAGGTGCACTATCATTTCCTCAGAGAGAAAGTCTTAGGAAGAGATTCAGTTGAAGTACATTAAAACTGAGAACCAAGCTGCAGATCTGTTCAATAAAGGCTTGAGTGGCAACAAGCTCGAAAATTTCTATAATCGGTTAGGAATCATAAAAAGAGATGAAGCTGGTGTTGAGAGGGAGTGTTGAAGAAAATCAACACCAACTTCACCAACTCTATCTAAGTTAGGCACCGTCAGTCATCTAAGTTAGGCACCGTCAGTCGCCATTGTTGAATTTTTTAAGTTTACACGTATAGTAGTAGGTAACCTCTGTATTTGACTATGTGTTGTAATTGCTTTGCTATAAATAAGAGTGTAATCTGATGAATGAAATTATCCCTTTCTCAAATCCAAAACACTTACCTTCAACATTAAGTTCAACCCTTATGTTGATACGCCACATCTGGGGGGTTACGCTTACAGCAGCGAACGTGAAGTGGCCAAGTACCTATCTCAAATGATGCCTATACTCGCAGTTTCCAACTTTCTAGACGGCGTTCAAGCCGTTCTTTCAGGTAGTTTTTGAGTTGTCCTTTTTATTTGGTTCACCAAGAGTATAATTTACACATTTGTGAACCTCAAGAATGTTTGATACTTTCTGGGCATCACTTTTTGTGTAGGTTCTGTAAGAGGATGTGGGTGGCAAGTAATTGGCACCTATATCAACCTTAGATCGTATTATATTGTCGGATTACCGTCCGCTCTTTTGTTGGCTTTCGTCTTTCATGTTGGTGGCAGGGTAAATCAGCTTTTGAGTGGAATACGTCCTTTGATGGCTTTGTTTGTACCTACCATTTCTTCATTCATGTTTATATCCTTAATTCTCCTCACTGTATGTGTATGTAGGAAATCTGGCTAGGAACCATATATGCACTCGTTGTATAAGCAGGATCACTCATGGTCATCACCGTTGGTACCAACTGGGAACAACAAGTAAGCTCTGCAATTTCTCTCTTTTATTGTTTTTTTCTCCAATAACGATGCGATCATTCTAACAGGACAGAAAAAGGCGCACATAGAGTATATGAGTCAATCACGTTCCCCCAGGATTCTTCAGCACTGTAATTATCTTGTCAGAGTGCACAAAAACTTCATACACTAAACTGAACAAGGGCTGGCGGGCGTACGTTGTGAACGCTTACGGTTATGCCCCTACAAGATAATTGTTCACCAGCCAGCCTCTCTTGGCTTGGGCATATATTCCGCAGAGAGGGAAAACAATACAAGTGAAGTAAATTGTATCCAATCTACGAATGTCCTCTGCTGCGCCACGGAACAACAATCATATGCATTTGTAAATAAACACCCAAGTCAAGATGATGTGGTAATTATTAAGCAGGACGAGATTATCACAGTGTGACTTTTTTTTTTTTGATAATTGGCTGGAGAACCAGCTAATAAGGCAATACTGTGGTTCATACGAATCTTTCTTGCCAAAAGGGTACACTTCAGGTTCTTGTAATTTCAGGTTATATTTGTGGCTTGATGATATATTGTAATTTCAGGTTATATTTGGAACAAATAGGTCTTCTAGAAGTAGAGTGAATGTATATCAGTAGCTGCAAATCCAAAAATACCTAAAGAGACTTGCACACCTCATATTGATAAACTTTTACAAAGAATACTACTGTGGGGTTACTACCACAAGTACAGAACTATAACATTGCCTAGTAACACATTAGCGTGTTTAGCTCATATCCGCACTCCACAAAAATCAACTCAGCTCTCTCTACATACCGCAACATCTACCCCTCTCACAAATTAGCCACAGACGGCCAGCCTAAAGATACAATAATCTTTTGAGTAAAAAATACTAAGAAAAATTAAATAGAGAAAACTTGTAGCTTTTATCAATGAAGCGAATAAAAATGCACACCACTCACAGCCCCCATTCCCAACTTTCGATAAATGACTGTATCCTCGTGTGAGTCGTTGATCAAAGGGTCTTCTGCTCAGTGTTGTGGACAGCAATTTAGTCAAAAAGCTGGTGTTCAGTGTTGAAACGAAGCAACCAAAAACTCTCAAGATGAAGGTAAGTGTTTAGATTTGGTAAGGGATGATTTCATTCATCATATTACATAACCTATTTATAGAACTTCTACATCAAGAGCTTCTACTACGTAGTCAAAATAAGAGGCTCACAAAATCTACATAGTCAAAGTAAGAGGCTCACAAAATCTACTACAATAACACATGTTCTACACATCTGCTTACTTATTCAACAATGGTAGGCTAAAACAGTGATGGACGGTGCCTCCCTTAGATACTGATGGTGCCTAACTTAGATAGAGTTGGTGAAGTTGGTGTTGATTTTCTTCAACACTCCCTCTCAACACTAGCTTCATCTCTTTTTATGATTCCTAACTGATTATAAAAATTTTTGAGCTTGTTGCCACTCAAGCCTTTAGTGAACAGATCTGCAGCTTGGTTCTCAGTTTTGATGTACTTCAACTGAATCTCTTCCTGCAAGACTTTCTCTCTGAGGAAATGATAGTGCACCTCTACGTGCTTGGTTCTAGCATGGAAAACTGGATTCTCCGCTAACCGTATTGCTGATAGATTGTCACAATATAGCACGGTGTTGTACTTGGTTGATTGATACAAGTCCTTTAATAACTGTATTAACCAAGTGCTTTCTTGAGCTGCAATAGCTGCTGCTCGGTACTCTGTTTCAGTAGTTGACAAGGACACTGTTGGTTGTCTCTTGCTACACCAAGACACTGCTCCGGATCCAAGCATAAATACATAGCCAGTGGTTGAGCGTCGTGTATCTGGATCACCTGTATAGTCAGCATCACAGTAGCCAACTAGCTCACAATCTTCACCACTCTTATAGAGTATACCATGTCCTAGTGTATTCTTTACGTATCTTAGAACTCGTCGAGCTGCTTCCAAATGAGGTTTCTTTGGATTCTGCATATAACGACTTAACACACGACTGCAAATGAGATATCAGGCCGTGTTAAGGTTAAGTAGATTAAACTACCCACCAGTTGTCGATACATCGTAGCATCCTCCAGGTCTTTTCCTTCATGAGCACACATTCTAGCATTTTGCTCTATCGGTGTTGAGATCGGCTTGCAGTTGAGCATTCCAAACTTCTTCAGCAAATCTTTGGAATACTTGAGTTGATGAAGACATATTCCTCTTTTGGTGCGATCAATCTCGAGACCAAGAAAGTGCTTCAGCTGTGCAAGTTCTTTCATCTGAAACCGAACTGACAAATTTTCTCTAGTCTGAGAAACTTCTTTTTCATCGTCACCAGTGATGATCAAATCATCCACATAAACTAGCACTATAGCTAGTTTCCCTTCTTTTGCTTTAACAAACAAGCTAGAATCTGCAGATGTCATCAAATACCCATTATGAGTAAGAAATTCAGCAATCTTACCATACCACGCCCTTGGTGCTTGCTTTAGGCCATAAAGTGTCTTTCTAAGTTTGCACACATACTCAGGATGATCTTGACTCTGAAAACCTGTTGGTTGGTTCATATAGATTGCTCGATCTAACTCTCCATGCAAGAAAGCGTTCTTCACATCCATTTGCCATAGGTTCCAATTTTTACTGGCTGTTAGTGCTAGTAGAACTCTCACTGTAGTAAGCTTTGCAACTGGACTAAATGTCTCATCATAGTCCAACCCATACTGCTGAGAAAATCCACGAGCTACCAGACGAGCCTTGTACCTTTCGATTGACCCATCTGTGTTACGCTTTAGCTTGTACACCCACTTACAATAGATCGGCTTCACCTCTCTTGGTTTGGGTACCAGTTCCCATGTTTGATTGCGCTCTAGTGCAACCACTTCTTCTTCCATTGCTTTGATCCACTCTGGATCTTTGAATGCTTCTTCGAACGTCTCAGGTTCTTTCACATCTACATCTTCAGCAATGGCCGCATTTGCATACTTGGGATTTGGCTTCTTGATCCTACTTGATCTTCTGGGTGATGTGACTCCTTCAGAATCACCTTCTTCATCTGGTGGTTGGTGAATACCAGTTCGCCAGGGGTTTTGATCTAAGCCTTCTTCAGTACCACCGTCTTCAGGTTCATCTGTCCTTGGTGGATCTTGTAACTCATCTCTAGGTACCACTTCACTATCTGAGGACCACCACGACGAAGACTCATCAAATACCACATTACGAGATGTGTAGCACTTCCCAGTTGATGGATCACAGCACCTCCATCCTTTCCTCTGGCTGTCGTATCCTACAAAGATACATATAATGGCCTTATTTTCCATCTTGCTACGTAAGTGATCAGGTACAAATACATAGCATACACATCCAAACACTCAAAGATGTCCAATAGCGGGTTTTATCTTCCATAACTTTTCAAATGGTGATAAAAAGTCTAACCTTTGTTGAGGAAGCCTGTTGATCGCAAAGGCTGCAGTATTCATCGCCTCTGCCCAAAACCTTCCTGGAACATTCTTCGCATGGATCATACTTTGACATATCTCCGCCAGGTGCCTGTTCTTTCTTTCTGCTACACCGTTTTGTTGTGGAGTGTTTGGACAGGTAAACTGGTGTCGTATTTTGCAGTCCTTCAAAAAACTTAAGTACTCCTGTGAGGTGTACTCTCCTCCGTTATCAGTTCGTAGACTACGAATCTGTTTACCAACCTCTGACTCCACTGTCTTCTTGAACTCTTTAAACTTTTCAAATACTTGAGACTTTCTTTCATGAAGTATATCCACACATACCTCGAGAAATCATCAATGAAGGTCACCATATACTTCATCCCGCCGATGGAAGTTTGCTTGACCGGACCCCGTCAGAGTGAACCAACTCTAGTGGCTCCTTTGCTTTATAGCTAGATTCTTTGTATGGTAATTGGTGTGCTTTTCCATACCTGCAACCTGCACATACAGTATCGGTCATTACATCAAGTCGTGGAAGCCCTTTCAACATCAACTTTTTCATCATCACGTCTAGCTTGGAGTAGCTGACATGGCCTAGCCGCATGTGCCATAAGTCTGTTGTCTCGTTCCTTCTTGTCTTGTCTATGTATGCAGCCTCTGCTGACATCACATAGATCGACTCTACCTTCTGCCCTTTCATGATGGGATTTTCAGTGACCTCAAGGTTTCAATATACCTTCACATCATCTGGTCCGAACAAGATAAAGTGACCAGCCGATGTTAACTGTGATACTGAAAGGAGATTTTTCTTCATACCAGGAACGTGGTAAACGTTTTGAAATACCATCTCAGCATCACCAGATTGAGGGGACACTACAGTATTACCGATGTGAGTTATCGGCAATTTTGAGTTGTTGGTTGTCACCACGACTCGACTCCCCTTGTAGTTTGTCAAGCTCTCTAACTTCTCTTTGTTACCCGTCATATGATTCGAGCAACCTGAGTCAACAATCCAATCATTGTCATAGTTGACTTGATTGAGTGTTGTTGCCGAGAGTGCTAATTCTGCTTCATCTACTGCAAAGTGGACCTCCACATCCCATTCGTCTTCACTTTTCGAAGTAGCGGTGTTGCTCTCCACACCTTTCTTCTTGGCCCAGCAATCTTTTGCCATGTGACCTACCTTGTCACAATTATAACACTTCCCTTCAAACTTTTGGTTATTGCCACGCTTCTTCCAACGACTGCTTCCTGCGCCTTGATGACCCTTTCCTTTGTCTCCATTCCTCTTGGATCCACCACCATCATGCTGCTTGGAATTCCACCTTCCTTTCTTGGCGTAGAGTGCCTCTTCTTCTTTCTTCACTGAGGCTCCTCCCATCTGCTTGGCCAAAGCTTCTTGACCGACTAGCAAATTCTCGAACTCCACAAGTGATGGTTGATTTTGCCATCCTTGTATAGCAGCAATAAAGCTCCTAAATTCCGGTTTCAACCCATGGATGATGATTCGTTTCATCCTGGTATCACCGATTCGAGCTTCCGAATCCAACTCCGAAATTTCTCGGCACAACGACTTTACTTTATGAAAGTATTGTGCAACCGTCATGTCACGTTGTGCAATTGACAATAGCTCACTCTCCAAGAGTTGCAACTTTGTGTCGTTCTTTTTCGAGAATAGCTTCACGAATGTATCTCAAGCGTCTTTGGGAGTCTTCGCATCTCGAATGTGCTCGAGAATTTCTTCTTCAACCGTCGTCTTAAGGGTAAACATGGCTTTGCCCGCTTTAATCTTCCATTTCCGCAGTGCTTCTTCTCCCGTTGGCGGATTTACTTCGGTGCCACTAACAACCTCCCATAAATCTTGTCCTTGCAAATATGACATAATGCAAGTAGACCAAGAGTTATAATTGTTGTTGCTAAGCTTTTTAATCCCACCGAAAAACTTGAAAATCAGCCATATCTTAGTACTTGCTAAAATATTTCCCCACTCTTTTTTTTCTATTGGTCTCTAGTATACTCACAGCACCTTTTTTTTTAAAAAAATAAAATAAAATCTGCACCTTGCGACCAAAAAAAAATCTGCACCTTTTTTTTTTCTTCTTTTACGCAACCACCAACAAGACTTCTTCTCACAATTTTTTCCAGTACAGCGACTAACTTTACAAAATAAAAAAAAACACTTCACTCAGTTGTACTCCTTTTTGTTGTTGAGTTCACGTGAAGCATTTTTTTTTTGTTTCTCCTTTTTTTTTCTTTTTCAATACGCGCTGCTCCACTCCTCTTTCTCTCTCTCTTTTTTTTTAATCTCTCTTTCCTCAACCCAGCCCCCTCTCGTTTTCTTCGGATTCTTTTTGCTTCAAAACTCAAACGGCATTGACGGATGAGGGAATGCAAGAGCAATAATCCTCTTTTGTTATTGGAGCGCAGAGAAAGATGGACAGAATTTTTAGTGCGACTATTTATTGATTTTAGAGTATCGAGTGAAAGATATGAAGGTGGCTCTGATACCAGATTGTTGAAACGAAGCAACCAAAAACTCTCAAGATGAAAGTAAGTGTTTGGATTTGGTAAGGGATGATTTCATTAAATATTACATAACCTATTTATAGAACTTCTACATCAAGAGCTTCTACTACGTAGTCAAAAAAAGGCTCACAAAATCTACATAGTCAAAGTAAGAGGCTCACAAAATCTACTACAACAACACATGTTCTACACGTCTGCTTACTTATTTAACAATGGTAGGCTAAAACAGTGATGGACGGTGCCTCCCTTAGATGACTGACGGTGCCTAACTTAGATAGAGTTGGTGAAGTTGGTGTTGATTTTCTTCAACATTCAGAACCAAGAAATATACCTTGGAAATACGATGTCAATGGCAAAAGCCTTATCAAAAATGATGACACAAATTTTGATAACAGACAGAGACCACAACGCTGTTGTGGCAGTTTACTCTTCTTCTTCTTCAGGCAGTTGAAACTCAAGATCTAATTTTCGCTTTAGATGTGTTCTGTCAGCACTGTACATGGAAAAAGAAAGAAGATAACTTTTACCATTTTAGGATATAAGACATCATTTAGAGTCACAACTTACGTTATTTTATCAGATTAGTTTCTCTTATTTATAGCCTTCCAGTTCGGTTAGTTGCTCTCTAGTCGTTGGGTTTAGCATATATAAGCAGCGGTCTGCTCTTTGTAAATTTGACTGAGAGAGTTTTCTCTATTAGCAGACTCTCGTCCATTCCTCTAAGTGAGATTATACAGATTCCTTCTATATTCTTGAATGTTTCTTTCATACCAAGGGAAGGAATAAGTCCTCAATCCTGATTCATCACCCATCAGACAACAGTACGTAACCACCACGTGTCATCACATCAATCATCATCCCACGAACATTCAGAAGCAGCATCACATAACATTTATAAACTGACAGGAACAAATATAAGCAGCAACCAGTGACTGACATGAAATTTTCAATCCTTTTCGATTATGGCATAAAATTACAAAAAAAAGGGTGGTATTTTTGGTCTAGGAGGTGGTCTCGAACCAAATATTGAAAAATCTACAGACATTGGTACAGAATCGGTCCTGTTGGAGTTCGGTTCAGCTGTCTTGCTTTGGTAAAAGAGCTAGCGTTAGTGTTCCAATTGTATATTTTGTCACACTAGCTACAAAGGATAAATAGGAATAGCATTTTGTGTTGTGGATAACATTGGTAATGTAGTCGTTTTCAAAAAAATTGGTAATAAAGTGTTATGTTGAAGTTCATAAGAGACAGAGCTGTCTTACGACCTAGCTTGGTAGTGGAAACCTTATAGCCCAGTCTTGCTTTGGTAAAAGAGCGATATTGTTACTACAGCCATATTTTAGAAACAAAAAGAAGGATGATGTACTGCATATACCTATTGAAGATGTAGCTCTCATTCTAGAGAATCTTAGGCCCCATTCTTTTTCATGGCTGATAATCTAGCTGATGTAACTTGTTAGCTGAAAGTTAGAAAAAGTAGAGGAGAATGCAGGCTATAAAACCAGCACGAATATTCAAGAACCTACGAACATCTAGTAAGTTGAAAGCAGTACTCCTTCATATTTGTTTCCCACTACAGCTATGAAAGATATTGAACAGACAAGAACCATGGAAAACGTATTATTTTTGTAAAGTTACAAACAGACTAATGAACCCAATACATAGAGCAATGGCCACCAACGACACTCAATATCATATGCGTACCTTTCTGTAAGGGGAATTTGATCATGCAGATTACCTGCAACACTAGGATGACCCATAATTTTCAGACTAAGATGCCATCTTACTTACTCTAACCCACCGCCCTGCAAGAAAATCAGCGACCACTGTCAATGTGGCACACGATCGACAAGCAGAGAAAGAAAGAAAATACTCACTGACATTCTATTGAAGAAGAAGAGTTTTTTACACAGAGAGAAAGAAAGCGTACTGTAATATGCAAAGTATATCTGTACAGTTAGAGCGCCCTACTGATATATAAGAGACTATACCAGATGTACGGTTATACCCTTATACACTAGTATATAACACGCCACACTATAATACAGAAACCCAATATATAGACCCAATATACTACATACTCTAACACCCCCCCCCCCCCCCCTCAAGTCTTAGTTTGTCTGAAAACTAAGCCTTGTGACTTGAATCGGATAAACCCAGTTTAGGAAGAGTAACTCTATAGACTTTGCCAGTCAGAGGCTTGGTCAATACATCTGCCAGCTGACGCGAACTTGGAACATGTTGAACTTGGATCAACCCAGCCTGTATCTGCTCTCGTACATAATGACAGTCCAGCTCTATGTGTTTCGTTCGCTCATGCGAAACTGGATTCTTTGCAATATGTATTGCTGCCAAGTTTTCGCACTTAAGAGGAATAGGTTGTATGCCCTTCACTTCCAGCTCATGCAGCAGACGTGTTAACTAGCTCAGCTCGCTTGCAACTTGTCTCATAGCTCTGTACTCAGCTTCTGCAGAGGAAAGAGCAACAGAGACTTGCTTTTTTGATTTCCAACTCAACGGGGATCCTCCTAAGAGAATGTAAAAACCTGAAACATATCTTCTAGTTAAGGGGCATGATGCCCAATCAGAATCGCAGTAAGCCAATAAATCATAATTGTTTTGTTTGGTAAAACTGATACCAAAACCTAAAGTTCCTTTGATGTAAGACAGAACATGATAAGCTGCACTTAAATGTTCATCAGTAGGTTTTTGACAAAATTGACTCAAAAACTGGACACTGTAAGCTAAATCAGGACGAGTATTGGTTAGATATATCAACTTCCCTATTAACCGCCTGTACACTGTAGGATCTTCAAGAGGAATGCCCACATCTTTGTCAAATTTCTGGTTCAGCAACAGAGGAGAAACAACACTTCTGCAGTCCTGCATATCATAATCAAGAAGCAACTGTGCAACATATTTTCTTTGTGTCATTATGAGTTGTTTTTCTGTTTCAATGAATTCCATACCAAGGAAAAAAAGATAGTCTGCCCAAATCCTTGATTCTGAATTTTTCATGAAGGTTTTGCTTTAGTTTCCTTATTTCACTAGGATCATTTCCGGTTATGAGTATGTCATCAACATACACACCAAGGAAAGTGCATTGATTGTTTAGTTTCTTTGAGAAGAGAGAGTAGTCATTTTTGGACTGTTTGTAACCTAGATTTTTCAGAAAACATCCAAGTTTATCATACCATTGTCTAGAAGCTTGTTTCAGCCCATATAAAGACTTATGTAACTTACAAACTTTATTGGGACCTGAAACAGTGAGCCCTTGTTGTATTGTCATGTAAACATCTTCCTTCAAATCTCCATGAAGGAAGGCATTGTTTACATCCAATTGATCCATTTCCCATCCCCTTTTGTGGCAACAATGATTAATGCTCTAATGGTAGTTAGTTTAACTACCGGTGAAAAAGTTTCTTCATAATCAAACCCATACCTTTGTGTGAACCCTCTAACTACAAGTCGAGCTTTAAAGCGTTCTAAGTTTCCATCAGCTTTGAATTTAGTTTTGAAAACCCATTTGCAAGATATGGGTTTCTTCCCTTGTGGTAAACTCATTATTGACCATGTGTTATTTTCTTTCAAAGCTTGAAATTCTTTTTGCATGGCTTCGACCCATCTAGGATCTTTACTAGCTTCATCATAGGTAGTGGGTTCTTTCAAAGACAGGAGCTGATCTAAAGCTGCTCTAGAAGGATTGGTTATGGCAAGAGGAGATGGTTCTGTTTGGTATGATGTTGGTAAGGCTGTCTAGAGGGAGAAGGTTATGAGAGGAAAGAGAAAAGGATTTGTCATGTAATCTCTGAGTAATGATATCTGAATAGATATCACTACTTTGGCTAGTGGTGCAAACTACTTTGGCTAGTGGTGCAAATGTAATCTTGTAGTTTGATGGGAGCTCTATGGGGTCGAGTGGATCTTCTAAGTTCCACGTTTTCTTCAAGAGCATTTCTTGGTGAAAACAAATTTCCACTCTCTGTTATACTTTTTGTCTGGTCAGTGGGATCACTTTGAGAAGTCTGTTCTGGTTCTGTGGGAGTGTGACTGAAAGACTTCGAGGTGGATGTGTCAGGAGGTTTGGGAGATTGAGAACAGGATTTTTGAGGAGTTGTGTATTGAAGGTCATCTGTAATCTCATTTGATATAGGTTGAGGTGTTGTTTCTGTTTCTGTGTAAAGAAACATTTGGGTTGTAAGATTTGACAAAGAACGAGATAGAGTTGAGAAGAAGAAGACGTGTATATTGAAGAAAGAGTTGTTACAGAGGTCGAGAAGAATAGGAACTAGGACTGAATCGATATCTAACTAGCGAGCTAATATATCTATATCAGTGTAGCTACAGAGAGAACCGGAGGGAACCGGGTCTAGTATATATGTCCTAATACCCCCCCCCCCCTCAAGTCTAAGGTGGTTGTACAACATGAGACTTGCTGTAATCTGTAGAATCCATTCCCAGTTTGGGTAGAACTTCTTTGTAAAGCTTGCCAGTCACTGCTTTGGTCAGGATATCCGCAAGCTGTCGAGTGCCAGGAATGTAGTGCACTTGGATCAAGCCTTCCTGCAGTTGCTGTCGACGTAGTGGCAGTCAAGCTCGATATGCTTGGTGCGCTCGTGCAAGACGGGATTTCTGGCGATGTGTACAGCAGAGAGATTGTCGCAGTGCAGCTGGATTGGTGTTATATCATGGACTTCAAGTTCGTGCAGAAGCCTGGTAAGCCATCCAAGTTCTGTTGTAGTATGCCGCATAGATCTGTATTCTGCTTCTGCCGACGAGAGTGCTATGGAGGCTTGCTTCTTGGACTTCCAACAGAGCGGGGATCCTCCAAGAAGTATATAGAAACCTGAAATCGATTTTCTGGTTAGTGAGCATGTGGCCCAGTCAGAATCACAGTAAGCTATCAGTTTATATGTAGGTTTCTTGTTAAAGGACAGTCCAAAACCAATAGTTCCTTTGATATAGGATAAGACATGATAAGCAGCAGCTAAATGTATATTGGTTGGTTGTTGTAAAAACTGGCTTAAGTGCTGAACAGAAAAAGATAGATCAGGTCTGGTATTTGTAAGGAAGTTTAACTTCCCTATTAAGCGCCTGTATATTGTTGGGTCTTGAAGCAATTCTCCTGAATCTTTGTCCAGTTTCTGTTGGAGCTGAAGTGGTGAGACTGCTGTTCTTGAATCCTGCATGTTATAATCCTGCAAAAGCTGTGTAGAATATTTTCTTTGGGACATGATAAGTCTATCGTTAGTTTCAAGAAATTCCATGCCAAGAAAATAGTGAAGTCTACCCAGATCCTTAATTTTAAATTCGTTATGCAGTTTCTGTTTAAGAATCTGGATGTCGGTTGTGGCATTCCCAATGATGAGAATGTCATCAACATAGACACCGATGTAGATACTTTTCCCATGTTTTTTTCTTGTGAATAAGGAGTCGTGTTTTTGGATTGTTCAAAATTCTGATTTTCAGAAAGTGCCAAGTTTTTCATACCATTGCCTCGAAGCTTGTTTGAGGCCATATAATGATTTATTTAACTTGCAGACCTTTTTTGCCATGACAGAAAGACCTGGGGTATTTGCATGTATACATCCTCCTTTAAGTCACCGTGGAGGAATGCATTGTTAATGTCAAGCTGATCCATTACCCACCCTCTTTGATTGCTAAATAATTAAAGCCCTTACTGTTGTCAGTTTGATTACGGGAGAAAAGGTTTCTTCATAATCAAAACCATATTGTTGTGTGAATCCTCTAACCACAAGCCTAGCTTTAAAACGCTCTAATGTTCCATCAGCTTTTAATTTTGTTTTATAGACCCACTTACAACCTATTGGTTTCTTGCCTTTAGGAAGGTCTACTATGGTCCAAGTGTGGTTGTCTTTTAGAGCTTGGAAACTCTTGGTTCATTGCCTGGATCATCTCTGGTCTTTGCTGGCTTGGGTGTAATCAGAGGGTTCTTGTAAAGAAAGATGATTGTCTAGAAAAGAATTGGAGGAATTAAGGAGGGAGTGAGATGTGAGACTGGTGCTTGGTATTGTATTTGTGAGAGAGTCAAAGAGAAAGAGAGTTGTGATTTAAGAGGATGATGGTGGTGTTGGAGTCTGCTAGTCAGAATATCAGAAAAGGGGTCTGCAGGACTAGTTTGGTAGACATAGTCTTGATATTTGGTGGGTGGACGGTGTTGTCTGGTGGATCTTCTGAGGGTTGGGTTGTCAGTTGGAGGAGGAGTAGTGTGTCAGATTCTGTGGTGGAAGTTTGTGTATGTGTAGAGGAAGGTGGACTGTGTGTGGTTTCTGTATGTTGAGAGGGAGGTGGGCTGTGTGTGTAGTCTTGAAGATCTATGATTGGTGGGTTTGAATCCAAGTGTGTAGGGATGTGTGGGGAACAAGGGTGTCTGAAAGCATTTTCTGTGGTAGTTTGTCTGATATTGGAATCAAAAGAAATGGGTCATTAGCACATTGGTTTCTTTTTCCGTGTATGTGTCATTCCAGAATTGATTCCAATCCTTGTCACGTATAGGATATATGTGTTCAAAGAAGACTACATCCCTACATGTTTGTATTTCCCTTGTTTCCAGATTCATAACTTTGTAACCTTTTGTGTTTTTACTATTTCCAAGATAAACAGAGGCTGAGGCTCTTGGGTGAAGTTTTCCTTTCTTGAGGCCCACATTTGTAGCAAAACAGAGGCAACCAAAGTTTTTGAAATCTGTATAATTAGGAAGAGTGTTGTAGATTCTTTCAAAAGGGGTGATGTTGTTGATATACTTGGAAGGAATGCGGTTTATGACATAGGCAGCATGTTCAAGGAGTAACCCCAATACTCTTGGCTTAAGCCTGATTGGTAAAGAAAAGTTCTAGTAACCTGCATTAAATGCCCCTGTTTTATTTCCACCACCCCATTTTGTTGGGGTGTGTGGGGGCAAGAAGTTTGATGTATAATTCCCTTTTGTTTGAAGAAAGCTATTCCCTCATTTGAGGAGCCTAGCTCTTTTGCATTATCGCTTCGAATGATTTTTACTTGTGTGTCAAATTGTTTTTCAACCAAGAAAATAAAATATTTTATAGTAGTTATAGCTTCTGACTTAGTTTTTAGGAGTTTTATCCAGGCAGCTCTGCTATAATCATCGACAAAAGTAATGAAATATCGATGGCCAGAAATAGTTTCAACAGACAAGGGACCACAAATGTCAATATGAAGCATGTGAAAACAGTTTGTACTTCTTATCTCAGAATGATCAAACTTAAGCCTTTTTCCCTTGGCTTTATAACAGATAGTACAGGGAATAGCATCTAAAACAGGTAAATCAACTCCTATATTCAATCTATGAAGTTTCTTGGATGGTATGTGCCCTAGTTTGCTATGCCATCACAAGAAATTCTGTATTTGTTTGTTGGTAACAGCAGAGGGCATAGATGCCAGAGTTTTAGCAGATTTCTTATGACACTGTTGTAAGCAGTTTTCTAAAGCTACCACATCAAGAAAATACAGACCAAATCTTTGAAAACCTATCCGACCTTGAAATTTGTTAATGCTATCCTGCAAGAAACAACATTCATTTGAAAAAATAACAGTCATTCCTAGTTGCTTAGTTAGTTTACTGACAGATATTAAGTTAAACATGAACTGAGGCACAAATAACACATCAGATAATCTCAAACTATTGCTGATGTTTGCACTACCGATTTTTTCCACAATGCAAGTTTTCCCATCAGGAAGTGTAACGAATTTATCAGTGTGTGCGTGTTTGTCACTGAAAATCAAAGATTTGTTTCCAGAAACATTTTCAGATGCACCCGAGTCTAAAATCCATAAGTCATGCAGGTTATTGTTTCTATCATTCACGATTTGTAATTGAAAACTTCTGTTTAGAGAGGTGTTACCAGAAAAGCTTCCAAAAGCTTTAGAAGAATCATCAGTATTAAACTCCTTTGCTGTATGTACCGTGTCAGTTGCTCAACTTGATCCGCTGTAAAACCAGCGACTGGTGAAGTAGTCTCTTGTTTCCCCGCCTTGGTGTTGTTTCCACGGTCTGTTGTGATGGGTCCAGCAATCTTGGTGGTTGTCGCTGCTGTTGCTCGTTGTTTGGAGTCCCATCATTTGTTGGAAACCCTACGATCCACCAGCACTCTGCTCTTGTGTGCCCAAGTTTTGCACAATTCGAACATTTGGGTGTGTTTTTCTTGTTTGTGCTACTGGTTGTATTCGAAGTATTCCTTCTGTTGGCAGTAGTGGGACTGCGTCCAGTATTCTTCTTGTTGGTGGTGTAGTATTTCGCGGCTAGGGCTACAGAGTCTTCGCTTTCGCTGGCTTTGGACTCCGACAGATTCTCTTCGCTCTCATCTTGAGAAATAAGCGAATAAGCTTGTTCCAAATCTGGAAGAGGTTTCATGTAGTAGTGTTCTTCGCATTCTTGAAGGTAGATTGAGGCCATCAAGAAATTTCATGAGCTGATCTTGCTCTTTATTCTCCCGAATCGCTTTGCTCGCCCCGCATTTACACCCGCAAGAACAAATAGGGGTTTTTCTCGCCGCGTCCAACCGATCCCAGAGCTTCTTCAATTTGCAAAATACGCACTAACTGGTTCTTCTCCTTGTTTAGTCTGAAAGATTTGTCGTTGAATCGCATAAACCTCGGGCCCATTTACGATATCATAACGCTTGAGCAGATTCATCCACATTTGGTGCGCCGTTTCGTTGTAGAGTATGGTTTCAGCGATATCTTTCTCCAGGGAGTTAAGAATCCAGCTCATGATTGTGTGATTGCAGCGCTCCCAAGAGGGATAACGCTCAGAGAAGAGATCTGGAGCTTCGACTTGGCCATTGACGAGGCCGAATTTGTTTTTCGCCTTCAAAGCGATCGTGGCCGCCCTTTTCCAAGAATCGAAATTCATTCCTTTGAATTTCACTCCGAAACTCTGGCTGGGTTGATCCGCCGGATGAGGATAGGTAGAGAGGATCATTGAGGTCTTGAGTCGACACGGTAATCGATTCGGGTTTCTCGGAACCGTCATCGACTTCTTCATCTTCAATCTTTGTATTGTCGTCCTTTTCTTCTTCATTGTCTGTGTTTGCCATTAGCGCGGAAATGGAAGACTAGCCTTCAGAGGCTAGCTCTGATACCATGTAAGATTTGACAAAGAACGAGATAGAGTTGAGAAGAAGAAGACGTGTATATTGAAGAAAGAGTTGTTACAGAGGTCGAGAAGAATAGGAACTAGCTGACTGAATCGATATCTAACTAGCGGAGCTAATATATCTATATCAGTGTAGCTACAGAGAGAACCGGAGGGAACGGGTCTAGTATATTATGTCCTAATATGGGTCTTATAACAGAAGGAGAATCCATGGTATTGTCAGAAGAGGAAGGGAATAAATCTGTTATAGTTTCTGGTGAATTTTTGACAGATTTATCATGCCACGCCTCACGCCATTCATTATCTTGTATGGGGTAGATATTCTCAAAAAACACGACATCTCATTAACTTGAGTTTCTCCTGTTTCTTTATTCATAATGAGATAAACCCTTAGTTTTTGCTATTTCCCAAGTAAACGCATGCTAAAGATCTTGGTTCTAATTTGCTCCTATGTGGTTTAACATTGGTAGCAAACATAAACAGCCAAAAAATTTAATGCATCATAATCAGTACAACGCCATTCAGTTCTCAAAAGGAGTAGATTATTATGGCCTTAGAAGGCAACCTATTGATGATAAATGCAGCATGATTCAATGCAAATCCCCAAAACTCAACTCCTAAACCAGATTGGAAAAAGGCTCTAGTGATGTCCATTAAATGCCCTTTGCTTCTTCTACCACCCCATTTTGTTGGGGTGTGTGTGGGCAAGTCTTTTGGTGTATGATCCCTTTATTTTTTAAAATAAGTGATTCCTTCTTGTGAACTACCAAGTTCCTTAGCGTTATCGGATCTAATCACTTTTATTCTTCTATCAAATTGAGTTTCAACAATTTGGAAAATCTTTGATGGCTTGCATGGCTTCAGATTTGTGTCTTAAAAGTTTGACCCATGTTCCCCTTGTATAATCGTCAACTAAGGTGAGAAAATACCTATACCCCTCTGAAGTTTTTGTTCTCATGGGACCACAAGTATCGATGTGAGTCATGTGAAAAGGACTATACTTTTTATTTCAGATTTTGTAAACCTTAGCCGTTTGGCCTTGGCTTTAAAACAAACTGTACAAGGTAAAATGTCTAAAGGGGGAAAGGTTTTCCTATCTTCATTTTTAGAAGTTTTCTGGTGGGGGTGTGGCCTAATTTGCTGTGCGTAGAAAAGATCCTTGGTAGCATCAGTGCTATCCACATTTTTGGTAAAACCTAAAACATAGTGGGTTCTATGTCTAGTTTTCTCAAGGAAACCATTTATAGCAATTACATCAAGCAAATAAAGACCATAACGTGACATCCAATTCTGGCTTTGAATTCTATTTCAGAATCCTGCAATAAACAGTCATGATCGGAAAATATAATAGGCATGTTAAGTTGTCAGCAAGTTTACTAACAGAAATTAAGTTGAATGTAAACTTAGGCATACAGAACATCTAAAAGTGTAAAGTTTTCACATATCGCGACATTCCATGACTATGAACTGGACATGTCTGACCATCAGGAAGAGTCAGATCTCTTTGTTCAGAAACATGAATCAGGTTATCAAACACATTTTTATTCCTGTTACGTGTTCAGATGCTCCTGAGTCTATAATCCATAGTTTATTCAGATCATGTGTCAAGTAATTATTTGCTTTGTGTAAATGAAAAGAACAAGGTTGAATGATATTACCAGAGAAACTCCCGAAATTGTTATTGCAACTTGGGTTTCCTCTCTGGCGTTGATCAATTTCTGCTGCAGGTATTTCGTCAAACTTTCCAGTTGTTCTGTGTGAATCCTACAACGGGGGATGACTCTGACTGGGTAGTTCTTCATCTTGAGTACTTTCAACGGTGGAAGCAGCGACTCGTTCTTTGTTCTGATTCCTTCTTCGGAAACCCGATGATCCACCAACACTGCGAACGTGTGTGTCCAACTTTATCACAATTGGTACACTTGGGAAGATTCTTCTTCGTCACCTACTGCTCGAGCCCGGCGATTTCTCGTTTTGTTTTTTCAGCAAGGCTTCTTGGTGTTCTGAAGCCATTCTTGTGCGCAAGGGCTAGGGTATTCTCACTGCCTTCAGTCTGAGTCTCGGACATATCTCTACCCTTCTCATCTTGGGCAAGGATGGAGTACGCGCGTTCCAAATCTGGCAGTGGATTCATTAAGAGAATCGCCCCTTTTGCTTGCTTGAATTTTCTTAACCCATCCAAGAATTTCATGAGCTTGTCTTGCTCTTCGCGCTCATTGAGATCTTTCGTCGCGCCGCAGGAGCACTTAGGGTTTTTCGACTGCTGGTTAATCGATCCAGAGTCTCTTTAATCTGTGAAATAGGTGCTAATAGTATCTTCTTGTTGAGTTAAGCGGCCGATTTCTTTCTGAATCACATAGATCTCCGGCCTGTTGAGAAGTTCAACCTTTTGCGAAGAGCATTCCAATCTGGGAGGCCGTCTCGCAGTACATAATGCTTTCCCCAATTTCATTCTCAGTGGTGAGGATCCAACTCATAACATGTTATTGCTTCTTTCCCACATTGGGTATCTCTCCGATGTCCTCTCTGGTTCGGTGATTTGCCCATTAACAAGTCCGAACTTGTTTTTTGCTTTGAGAGCGATTGTCGCTGCTCTTTTCCACTGATCGAAAACCAGGTCCTCCTTTGAACTTGATTCCAAAGTTGTGGTTTATGCTATCTGAAGGGTGAAGATACAGAGGGTCATTGAAATCTTGGTCGACTCTCGACCCATGTTCTTACGTTTCTGATCGCGTATTCATCCCTGATCTTGTCTTTTCCCAGTTCACTCTCAATGTTTTCATCTTTGCTCTGTCATGGCGGAAAAATCGATCGGAGCCTAGCAAAGCTTGATACCATGTCAATGTGGCACACGATCGACAAGCAGAGAAAGTGTAACACCCCAACCCGAAAATCCAATAACCTGTACGACGATCACTCCCAATAAACATAAACTGCAGCGGAATAAAATACAACAACCGGGCGGTATTACAACGCCGTTGGCCACCCTTGTGACCAACAAGGCTAAATCCAAATACAAGTCTCCAAAAGTCACGGTCTGAATACGAATACAATCCGAGATACTAGGAATCAAACTCAAAGGTACAATACTTAAGTAAAACAAATAACTAGAAGAAAATCCCATAGCTTGAGTCTACCCCCCTACACTCGGTGTGGTAATCTTCTCAACTTCAGGTACCTGAAAAAGGGGGTGCCCCCAAAGGGGCTCAGCAAACAATGCTGGTATGGAAAACGCGCAGCCCATCGGCTACCGGGCCACGCCAACTACTTGTCGAATACATGCAGTTCATTTTATAAAGCTGTAAACAAGAATAGTGTGATAATAACAAGTATCCATACAAGGACAACAATGTCACATAAAACAAGACTTCAGAAGGTCGAGTTAGATGATCTGTAATCTTTTAATAGTTGTCGGGTCCACACAGTGGGACTGACAGATTAAATAGAGTATGTCAATATAATGAAGGATAGTGACCTCGTTATAAAGAAAGGTTGGGTAATAGTCTCTCAGAAGCCAACGTAGTTAACTCCTGTACTTTAGAAAGTGGGAATCGAACCCTCGCGAGGAACAGAGTCTTTCCTCTCCACTGTGCTGTTGGGAATTGAACCCTCGAGAGGAATTAAGTCTTCCTCTCCACTGAAATGTTCCGTCGCGACGTAAATAGGAGACGACCTGAGACAGGTACAACTCCTTAGCATGCATGGCCAGTTCTAACTGGGCTCCTCGTTCTCGTAGTATATAATTGTTAGGTGGCGTATAAGGACATTAAACAAGAACACAATGTGTATTGTCAATTATCACGTTAGGATAATGACGTGTTATAAAAGTGAGTTAGTGAGAGACTTGGGTACAAGTCCTCGGTATAAAAAACGCAGGTATTTAATCCACCGGTAAAGTAGTGTTGTATGCGTGGAACATACATGTCGTAGTTATATCATTCACGCATATAAAATCACACAACAGTACACAAGAGTAATTCAACATTTTACAATAATTATCTTGGTCGTTATTCAAACAACAGATAGCACACAAGCGGTGTAATCCGGTAGAAAACAGGTTGCAAGAATCCCATACCGTTCACCGTAGACTGTACTGTTTAGTTCCCGGTCAAGTGGTCAAACAAAGTCCTAGAATAGGATTAACTGAGAGGGTTAATTTATGTTACCCTTTTATAATAATTTATTGGGATCATTCAATAAATTTCGTTTTTGTTATTCCTTTTGATTTATTTATAAATCCTTTATCGTACATATATGTATTTAGTTACTCATGTACTATATTTGTTATTTATTTTAATTGTCTAGGTGACATAACAAACTCATGTACTATATTTGTTATTTATAGTTTTTATTATTCCCCTTTTAACCAAAACAATATTTATTGGTTTTCCTCTAAATTCCTTATAATATATAAGCCATAGTTTAATCTCATAATTCCATAAATGAGAATCCTTTCTTTCTAATTCCTCCAAATATCCATATAGGACCTATATTTATTTAAATCTAAATTCTTACCCTTATAATTCGGTTATTTACAAACCAACCACATTAATTCTTAAACTTTACATTTAAATTCTAATCTCATTATATTATATAGCTTTAATTTTAATTCTCCATAAATGCCTAATATATATATATATATAAATTCTTAAATTACAAAACTAACCCCAAAGTAATTCAGCTTTGGTCATGTACTTTCCATTAATTACACTTTCACCCCAAAACTTTATAATAGTTACTTAATAACTTATAAACTATAGTTTAAATATTTAATTCCTCAAAATTTCGAAAGTGAACTTAATGATTCTCTTAATTATGAATTCGCCCACTTATAATTTCCAAACTTTCATAACTTTTATAAATTACATAATAGCCCAAAACTTTATAAAATGTTATTTTAACACTTGTTTAAATTATCTAAAATTCATAAACTTAATTCCTAACCTTATATTATATTATAATTACACCAAACAGACCCTTAACTCTCGGGTTTCACATTAAACTCACCAAACTTTGTAAAAATTACATTTTAAGCCACATAACTTAATTAATTAGCCATTTATGCTCTAATGAAATATTTTTAACTCACCAAACTTTATAGTATAACTTTATATACATAAGCAGCTCATAAAAATCTATTTTTCACTTAGACAATTCGGCTATAATTAAATAGCTACCATATAGTATATAAAAGTGGATTTATATGTCATAATAAATATACATAAATTCATATGAGTCATATAACTCATGTAAAAATTATTGTAATGTCTTATATTGATTCTTAGCTCAAAATAAAGTATTTTTGCCCTTGACATTTCGGCTTGAATTTATATGTAACATTAATTTTGTGACACAAAAATGTGTCTTAAGGTAAATATTTTCCATATATGTTATAGATTATATTTTTGGCATTTAATACCATATAGTTTCGGTTTTAATTAACCTAGGAGATGTACATAATTTTTGTATAATTTTTAGGAGCTTAACAAAGCTTATAACTTAAAGATTTACATAGTAAACTTACTTCTTAACAAAGGTGGTTAAGTGCTTGAACTCTTCTTGAATCTCCAAGCCTTCTCCAATGAAATTTTAATGCTCCACTTCGGTTATATGCAAGTGGTGAAGGGGTTTAGGAGTTAGATCTTCAATAAAGATCTTAAGTAGATTTGTAAGTAGTTTTACAAGAATTTACCTTAAGCTTTTCTCCTTAAAATTTCGGCTCACTTAAGGTGGATGAAGAACAAGTTTTCCTTCATGAAAATGAAGAAGAAAAGAGCCTCAGAAGAGATAGAAATCGGTTACACAATAAAATGTGCTTTAAGGATTTTCAAGCTTGAAAACTATCTTAAGATAACCTTGAGATGCTCCTTGGTTTAATGTTGGTTTGGACAACCTCCTTGGAACATTAGTTGATGCCGAAATGCTATGGTGTGCTTGGAAGAGTTTTGCTTCAAGGCTTGACAAGAAATGCTAGGAAATTACCTTAAAGATGAAGATAGAAGTTAAAACTCCATTAATGGACTTAAGAGCTTCAAAGGAAGAAGATGAAGCTAGAAGAGAGAGGAGGGAGCCTTACCAATTCGGAAATGCTAAGTGCAAGGGGAAGAATGAGACTAAGCTCACGTAAGAAGAAGAGAATGCAATTGGAAATGATTTTTGTTTTGTTAATTTTTAATGTCATTTGACTATTCTTTTTCCTTAGTTTATTACATAGATTATTGGCTCAATAAATGCCGATGTTACCAGCACATTTTCGGCCATGTGGTGTGACAAGGCAAGGTGGAGAAAATAATGTGAGCTAGAAGACAAGGTAAGAAAAGTAAGTTTATTCTTTTGTTTTTCTAAGTTTGAGCTTGTCTTCTTCTCCTCTTGTAGGTAGCCGAATTCAAGGCATATATGGAGCCTCTCAACCGGTGATGAAGAGCCAAGGAAGAAGCAAGGAAGGTCACTTGCTTAAGAAATCAAAAGGCAAAAAGAAAAGGAATCTACTTTTTGCTTTTAGTATTTGTTTTTGTCTAGCCAACTTGGCCATGTTCTCTTGCATAATTTCGACAGCTATCTGGTCAAATGAGAACTACATTTCTTTGCCATTAAGTATTATAGCACATGGGAGGTTGAGTCACCATGTTTTATGCCTTTTATAAAATTCTAATGTAAGTTTTATACTAGTTTTTGGACATAAAATCGGCCCCTATAGAGCACCTTCTTTGAAACTGCCTTCAATTGATTAAGAGGGTCATTTTAACCCTATTTAAGATTCTTAATTCGTGGCATGTCAAAAACTACAAGGTAATTGCGTAAAACGCGTTTTAGTGACACCCGAAGGTGTGTTTTTGTGCTCTAAGGAAATTTTGGGAAATAAATTGTCTTTATGAGTTCCAAGTGTTTATAAACACTTATTATAGTAAATAAAATATATTAAGATGTTACATTGAGTTATATGGGGTTACATCAACCCATACCATAATTTACTGGCCATCGGGACACTCCCGGGCAAAAAGGAGCGTTAAGAAAACCTCCTGAGGTTTTTGTTGAATTTTGAGAAACCACTTCGTGTGTTCTCTTTAGGATGGTTAATAATAATGTTAGGAGCTCTAAGAATTAATTTTATAGGAGTTCGTGCCACCTCGGCACTTCTCCGGGCTTTTATTTCTTTAAAGGGCGTGCGTGAGCACTCCCGAGCGTTTTGCGTTTTTGGCTAAGTATAGCCTAGGGAATATGTTTATATATTCATATAATGAGTGTATGACCATTTGGTTTGAGTTTTAGAAGGTCATACGATGTCATGCTTGATCACATGCTTCTAAGGCGTTTTAGCGTTTATGGTGAAACGACTATTTTTACGTAACGTTCTCATGCATGTATTTGCATGCGTACGTGAAATGGTTTATATTTGGATTATTTTCCATTAAATAATAGTTTCATAATGTTAATTAGATTTGGGGTATTTCAGAAAGAAAGAAAAAATACTCACTGACATTCTATTGAAGAAGAAGAGTTTTTTACACAGAGAGAAAAGAAAGTGTACTGTAATATGCAAAGTATATCTGTACAGTAAGAGCGCCCTACTAATATATAAGAGACTATACCAGATGTACGGTTATACCCTTATACACTAGTATATAACACACCACACTATAATACAGAAACCCAATATACAGACCCAATATACTACATACTCTAACAACCACACACATAATCTCAGAGTAAATAAACAGTCCACATCATCCCCCTTTTTTTTGATAAGTGGGCTACTCATAGTAGCATAATCGTTACGTGGGTCATGCCCAATTGTGCAGACTCCACTTGTACAGACTCCAGTTGTACAGGAGCATGAAACCAGCATACAGATGCCAGCAAAAGGTCAAAACAAAAACATCTAACTTCCTAGTTGACAGAATCAAAACCAATCTTTAAATCCAGAGCAAAACGCCATCGAATTGACAGAGTATGGCGTTGATAAGTCTTTCTTGCACCACTCCAAAACCTACAGAATAGTCTTAGAAGCAATCTCCTGCCAGTTTGGGACCTCCTGGTCGAACACGAGTCTATTCCTTGAGGCCCAGATATTGTAAGTAGTGAACATGTAAGTCGATTGCCACTACTTCCCATCCTTGCGTGAGGGGGAATTATCACACCACAACTTCAGAGTGTCTTGAATCTCCCCTTATAACACCGATTCATCAGTTGCCAAAATTTCCTAGTGTGAGTACACCTGATAAACAGGTGGCCAACAGATTTTACTGCCCTTGAGCAGAAGGGGCATAAAATATTAGCTAGAGTAGACAGATTCATAGTAAATAGCCTATCTCTTGTCGCTAATTTACCATTTAACAGGAACCAAACAAATATTTCCACCCGAGGGGGGGGGGGGGGCGGTTTTGCTCCAGCATGAAAGCGGAATAAGCTTAGAAGAAGGTTTCTCGTGTCTTTACAGTCGAAAAACTTCTGTCTTGCAATAAAAAATCCTGGCATTATGTTCCGAATACTCGTCGGATACATATTTCGCTTTGTTGGAGAATGTGGTGATCATAAACAAGAATGCGAGACGTTAAAGCAGTATATTGTTTTACTCCGTCGAAACCAATTTTGATTAGTCCTACGTGTCTTACATGATATGTAATGTAACTAAACCTACGTGTCCTCCTATGAGGACGCTGATCACTGTAACAATGTAAGCCTTGTTCAACTTGTTTTGTTCTATTTAGATCCTTATAAATGGCGTTCCATCAAAACCAATCCTGCCATCTAGAGGACTAAGGTAGGGGACCACTATCCCGCCTCCTTTTTGTACTATGTGTAGAAGGCCTCAGCTGGATCCTTGAAGAGGCCATACAAATAGGTGACAACACTAGTGCAAAAAGGGTCTTTTTCGGCGGTTTTTTTATGCCTTTTTCGGCGGTTCCTTAGGCAAAAACCGCCGAAAAAGACCTATTTCAGAGGCAAAATTAACGTGAAAAAATGTTAGATTTTCGGCGGTTTCTGCTTGGAACCGCCGAAAATAAGCAAAAACATGTTCTTTTTCGGCGGTTCCTAAGTTAAAAACCGCCGAAAAAGACTTTTTTTGCTTATTTTCGGCGGTTCCAAGTAGAAACCGCCGAAAATCTAACATTTTTTTTTGGTTTTTCTCGTTTTCGTTTATAATCCCACATATGTCACAAAACCTGTTAATATGCATCCAAATATGTCCACATATCTCTCTACATCACATGGTAGAGGATCTCATCACTCTTTGTAAGTAAATTGTCAAAAAAATCCAAAAAAATAATGACACGGCTTACAAATGACCATACACACCACATTTAAAATGGTCACAAATGACCATACACCACAATTCACATAGTCACAAATGACCATATACATACACAATTGATCAAATGTTCACTAATATACTCAAAGTGGTCATTTTTTACAATCTATCTAACCATAAAAGTCTAACGAAAGTTCTAAATAACAATTCGAGAACAAAAAGCAAAAATCAAACCAAATTCATGCAGACGAAATCCGCCCAGTCCTCTAGCATCCCGTTGATGGTTTCTGCATTATATTCTCCAACACTAGGGAAAACCTTTGAAAAACAAAATAAGACAAAATTGGTTAATCATCAAACAATTATATTAGTAATTGAAAAATAAATATAACTTCGATATACCTTTTCTAACTGATCATCCATCTCACCAAATAGGGTGAATATGTCATGCATATACCTCATGACATAATACCCACACTCTGAACCTCCGGGTTGACGTGAAC
Source organism: Limonium bicolor (assembly GCA_023374045.1). Lineage (NCBI taxonomy): Eukaryota > Viridiplantae > Streptophyta > Magnoliopsida > Caryophyllales > Plumbaginaceae > Limonium > Limonium bicolor. The sequence continues at coordinate 32,338 of JAIOTZ010000714.1, forward strand.
ACTTAAACACAGGAAGAACAGAACTAATTATATAAGACATTTATTTGTGATTACAACCAATCAATAATAAACAAGTAACTGATGACGCATTTACCTTCACTGAAGTCCATTGGATGGACTTTTTAGACCTTACACCAAGCTCTGCCATCAAAACACTTTGATACACACTGCATAATTATTATCATCAATATACATTAATTAAATTAGGATATCCATTCATAATAAAATTAAATTAAAGGAGTTGAAATACATAAAGAATTGCTTCATAATGTACTTACATGCTAAGGTGTGGCTTTATCTTGATGTCTTTTGGATTTCCGGTTTGCAGCGGATCAAGAAATAGTATCCGCGAACGATCCAGACACAACACCAGTAAAACCCAATGGCCACTGTGTAATACCAAAACACTCACATGTCATTATAATTCATGTGTGCACAGATAACTACAACACTTATTCAAATTAAAATGATAAACAGAAATTCATACTTTTGATGATAAGGTAGCATAAGATATTTCTTCTTCGCTCTGATGCTGTTAACCATCGCACGCTGTATGTACAGCTTACACACTTCTGTGTCGCACTTCAGAGCAGTGAATGATGCTCTTTCAGGACACAAAAATCCATACTTGGTAAGGGCAAAAGATTGCATTTTGTCATGCAAAAACCTGTTCATAAATAAAAAGACATAAAATTAATTAACATTGTTTCAGAATATCAATTTATAACTTAATTATTAAACAAAACTAATACTTACAGAATAAATGAATGCATCATTGCAACAGGAACCCAATCAAATTGAAGGATGTCCCTAACATCAGTCGTCCACATGTCGATTTCTACAGTTCGTCCGTAGTGAAGAAGGTCATCGTCAAAACTGAGTAGGATAGAATTTCTGCCATCTGGGAAGTCGCGGATTAGATCATGCAAGCATTTCATGTTTGGCCCCAAGCATGCATATACGGAATCGTCCACCAAATTTTCTCTTTCTACAACATTGGTGGATGCTCTGTATTCAGAGGATCCAATCTTTGACTTCTTTTTCTCAGGAGATGCAGATTTCCTTTTTAATGCCTATTTACAACCGACATTCAATACTAGTCATGAACTGAGCATCCACACATATTATATTCATGTAATGAACAATAATAACTACATTAGTGGTTAGTATTAGACATACCTTCACACACTTCTGAATCAGACGAATGGGCCACTGAATGCACCCTTTGCAGACCGAACTGTGATGTACTCCTCCGTAGGCACAGGGAGCGGTAGATCAGGAACCTTATAAATCGGTTTGTCCACAGAGACTCTCCCGTGATACGGCTTCAGTGGTATTCCATGGGTCACCTCATTAGGGCCTGATGAGTACACCCTTCCTTCCGCGACACATATTTCTTCATTGTTGTATGGAAGCAGGAGGTTACAGTTTATAGGATCCTACAATTTCATTAGATTAGTAGATGTTGAACTAAAAATATGTAATAAAAGATATGACAACTAATAGAACAGTTAAAGGTATAAAAAATTACCTATACATAAGCGTAAGGATACTGGTCATTGGAATCCACACTTGTGTACACTCCAGCAGGAGTAGGGTCATAATTTCTTGGGTATGAGAGAGGATCATCATGAAAACTGGGGCAAGAAGGATTAGAAGCATGAGGATCAGAAGCAGGAACATATGGCTGGGATGCACGACTACCTTGACGTAGTTCATCAAAGATCTCCTTCTTCCACTGCTCTCTCATGTCATTAATGGCACGCATATGCTGCTCGTAAGAATTTGTCTGTCCTTGACTACTCCCTTTCCTTGACCCAGGGTTACCAAAAAGTTTTCTTATCCCTATGTTAACACCCCCTAACCCCACAGCTTGGCCTGGATGATCTTTCTTTCCAAGCGCACGAGACAACTGGTCATCATGTCGATCAGGTACCCAAGTCCCTTCGGTACCTTGTTCATTCAGCTCACCCTTAATAATTAAATGTAGAAAGAAGTTAATTATAATTTTTAAGATGATAAAAATAAATTTGTCAAAAAATTTGAAAGTAAAGAAAAGTACTTACCATCTTATCAACAATTTCCTTCGTCTTCTCGAAGGGATATAAACGCTCTCCAGTTTTCGGGTCTTTCTTAGTACGTGAAAGCTTCCAAAACGTACCCCGTAGCTGGTGCTCATCAAGAGTGCTCATATCTGATGGCAACTCTCCTTTTGCCACCCATTCAGGCACTCTTCTATTAACCCCTTTCACACCCAACACGTGATGATATTCATTCTTCTTTGCATTCGCGGATTGGACTTCACGGTACTCCTGTTATCAAATAAACATACAATTAAGATGACCAAATATATACATATGTAAATATAAGTACCTCAAAAATATATATTTATATAATAATTAATTATTTAATAGTTAATACATACCTTTATCTCCATCTTCTTATCATAGAACTCCTGCCACTTCTCTTTGGTTATTGGTGTGTAAATCTCCCAAGGCTGGCGTGTGTCGCCGTCCGGCCTCTTAAGCTTCTTGGTGATAAACCACTTAACCAGATCATGCTTATGATCTGAAAATTTCTTGTGCATCATTGATTTGACCATGGAGTAGTACTCACTTTCTGCTGGTATTTGATATCGTTTCTGCATATTACCATAAATGAAACAAATGTTAGTGATGGATACCTACAAATTGTACAAAAATAATACTTTTACTATTGTTTATTTTCCTGTACGATCTCAAACATCTGTTTCTTTAGTCCTTCGTCAACTTGACGCCAGGTGAGAGTAATATCACAATACTCCCGCACAATGATGCCTAGCTCTGTAGTGAAGTCTGTAGCTCATTCCCCAATCGGTTGTAGATACGCATTAAACTGCAATGGCTTTGATTCAATCTTTTTTGATCTGAGAGCTTTCGTCGGACCTCGAGGTTTTACTGTCCTAGGAAGCTGGATTTGTGATCCAGAAGGTCCAGCCTCTGTGTCCTCAGCTGGCACAGAGGCTGGAGTAATCTCATCCACGCCATTACCCCCCTCATCAGCTCGGGCCTGTGACTTGTGACCTTTCCCTCCACGTGTTTTCTTCTTCTTTGGTCGGGATGCCTCTGTCAAACGTTCGCCGATCAGGTCATCCGTATCATCCATTTAACTATCTGTAAAGATAAACAACCGTATATCAATAACACCACAACAAATAATGTAATGAATACATAATAAGACATCGTTAATATTCCAACAAATTATTTAATGAACAAACAAACAATAAAATATATTTTTTAATTACCTAACAATTAAACACATCATTTATGGTTTTCAACCCATAAACCCTCATCGTGATCAAACCTAGTATACACTACATCGTCTGGAACATCAACAATGTCTGTGACAGGAATACTGGTAGAAAAAGGTGGTGTCTCATCGAACATTAATTCATCATCATCAACATCTTGATCAGCATTAATGTTGACAAATCTTTTCCCTGGTAATACAACTTACCACCTGGAATCGATGGGATCTTCTATGTAAAATACTTGTTCACAATCCTTGGGAAATATGAACGGATCTTGTATATGACCAAGGCGTAATAAATCAACCAAGTTAAACCCATCGTGAACCCGATAACCGTTTCTATTATCCACCCATTTGCATTTAAAAATAACAAACTTTTGAAACTGATAATCAAGCTCCCAAATATCTTCAATGAATCCATAATACAACCTCGAGGTTGAAATCGTTGAAGCTGGATCAGCTCTGGTATACTCAGTTGTTGTTGCTTCTACTTTAACCCCGTTATTCTGGTTTAAACATCTATCATCTTACCGTTTTGTCCAGTAGGTGAACCCATTGATGTCATACCCTTTCATAAGATATACAAGTGGAACCAGGTCCCAAGGCTAACCAACGGAACTCTTCACTTACATTATCAGGCGCTAGTGATGCAAGCTTCATGACATGATCTCTAAACCATGAACAAAAGGTCTTGTTTTGCTCCTTTATCAACCAAATAATATTCCTCCCAGGATATTGAGCTCTTAGTGCAGTCATGTGTTTCTAAAAAAATGGCTCAATAATCTCAAGGTGATGTAAAACGAATAGATGTGCAGACTTCATTGAGGATGAATCAATTGCCACAATTTTTTTCCCAATAACACCTTGACCTTCTGTCCCTCCTATGTGTCTCGGTTGTGGCACTCCAATAGCTACAGCTCCCTTCAAGTATTCAGTACAAAATTCTGTCACTTCTTCAGTTATTGTCCTTTCTATGATACTCCCTTCAGGTCGATATCTATTCTTCATCCTTCCCTTCAAGATTCCCATGTATCTCTCAAATGGATACATCTATCTTAAAAATATAGGACCACATAATTTGATTTCTCTTACAATGTGAACAACCAAGTGGACCATGATGTCAAAAAACGAGGGTGGAAAATACATTTCAAGTTGACACATCGTAACAACAACATCACGTTGCAGACTGTCTAGTGTATCAACATCCACGACTTTATTGCACACTGCATTTAAAAAGAAACATAGTCTTGTAATTGCATTCCGCACATCTTTCGGCAATATACCTCGAATGGCCACATGAAGTAGATGCAACATCAGAATGTGATAATCATGAGACTTCAACCCGATCAACTTCAAGTCCTTCATTGACACAAGACTTTTCCAGTTAGATGAGTAACCCGTAGGAACCTTACGGGAATGAAGACATTTACAAAAGCTGTTCTTCTCATTCTTAGACAAAGTGTAACATGCTGGAGGTAAAAATGTTCTTGCCTTTTCTTGGGGTGCAACTCCTCACGTATGCCCATAGCTTGCATGTCTTTTCGAACCTTTATTCCGTCTTTTGTTTTCCCAGGTATGTTAAGCAAAGTCCCAACAACAGCCTCACCAACATTTTTGACAATATGCATGAAATCAAGACAATGCCTAACAGATAAATGTTTCCAATACGGAAGTTCCCAAAATATTGAACATTTTTTCCAGATGTTTTTTTTGGTAGACTTGGACGGAACACCGAAAACATTGTCAATGTCTTTCACCTTTTCATAAATCTCTTCAGAACTAGAGGTATACGAGCAACATGTCTCAGTCTTTCCGTTGAATAACTTCCTCTTTTTACGGTACGGGTGAGCTGATGGCAATAATCTACGATGACACATGTAGACGTTTTTTCCACAAAACTGTAGACGATCAGAACAAGTGTCGTCCTCACATATTGGGCAAGCAAATGCGCCTTTTACTGTGTATCCAGATAAGTTCCCGTACGCTGGAAAGTCATTCACTGTGCAAAAAAGCATGGCACGAAGTGTAAAGTTTTGTCTGGCGTACTGTCATAAACCATTGTCCCCTGATTCCATAGCAATTTCAAATCGTCAATCAGTGTGCAAGGTATACATCGATGTTATGTCCTGGTTGTTTAGGTCCAGAAATCAACAATGATAATATTATGTATTTCCGCTTCATACACAGCCACGAGGGAAGATTGTAGATCACCAATAGAACAGGCCAAGTGTTGTGCTGACTACTTAGACTGCCATAAGGATTCATCCCATCCGTACAAAACCTCTCAAATTTCGACTATCACTGGCAAAATCTTGAAATCTTCTGTCGATCCTCCATTGTGGTGAATCAGCTGGATGTCTCATCTTATCATCATTTTTTCTTCCTTCTACATGCCATCTTAAATTTTGTGCATCTCTGACATTTGCAAAAAGACGTTTGAATCTTGGTATTATGGGTAAATACCAAATGACTTTTGCTGGAGGACTTTTTCTCTTAGAATTGGATGATTGACCGTTCTTCTGTTTATAGCGTGACAAATGACATTTTGGACACTCCAAATGTTTATTCTCTCCTCTATATACACAACTGTTTGGACATGAGTGTATCTTTTCGTACTCCACACCCATAGGACACATCAACTTTTTTGCATCATAAGTGGAAGTAGGAAGATTGTTATCATCTGGAAGCATGTCGTGGAATAGTTCTAGTATTGCCGTAAAACTCTTATCACTCAAGCCAAATCTTGCTTTAAGATTGAACAAATGCAGCACGGATGTCAACTTTGTAAATTTGGTGCATCCGGGAAACAAAGGGGAACGTGATGCATCAAGTAATCTTTGATATTCAGCCGGTTTGTCTGTGAAATTATCTTCAACATCTTGCAGCATAGAGTCCAGTTGTTCAATCTTATCACTGTCGTCGTTGATATCAGTGTCACTCAGATCACACGTATTATCAGGAAATGTAGTATCGCTGTAACCATTTCTGGTTCACTGTTCGGTTGAGTGGAAGTTTGCACCCTGCTACTGGCTTCAAATGACTCGCCATGCAAAAACCATATCTTATAGTTCGGCATAAATCCACGCCTTGATAGATGAAATATTGTATGTAGGTTAGGAAACTTATTGCGAAGTTCACATTGTGCACATGGAGGGAATGTGTGTCTCGTTCATCCTTTTCTGATGATCGAGAGCTGCTTTGCAAAATTCATTATCCACTTTTGATTCAATAATTCTCTGACCGTACATCCATTCACGGTCCATTCTACAAACTCCAAATGAAAGTTAAAGCTAAAAAATAACTACAAAAATATATTGATAATGCATAATAAACTTATATTTAAAATAATAAATATAAAAATAACAATAACGAAACTATCTTTGGAAATGATATATAATGATATGGTTCTTGCATGGCGAGTCTGTATATATATATATATATATATTTAGTAGGTTGTCTTATATGTATATATACGTCTATATATAACATATATGTACTACTTGGTGATATGTATATACATATATCTATAATGTATATAATTTGTTATCTTATTGTGTTGTACTATATATGTTAATTTCAACTAACTAATTACACAAACAATCTAATTCGTTGACATTATATAATCAATACTATATATGACTTATTGGAGAATCAAAACATAAAAACAAGTAAACTATAAATCAACATTTTTAATGTTAATTCATACCGGCAGTTCATCACGGACACTTACTCATCAATAATTCACACAAACAATGGTGATAAAGCATAAAAAGTCACTAACTATTGTATATATATTTTATATAATAGGTTGTCTTATATATATATACATCTACATCTACATATAATATATATAAATACTATTTGGTCATATAAAATTATCTCAACTAACTATTACATAAAAAATAAACTAATTACACAAACAATTATGATAAACGGTAATTGATTGAGGTTAATTGAAAAATAAAGCTAACCTGTCTTGGTATAAGTGCACCACGTATAAATGTTGAACGAAAGGACGAGATTCTCAGGCGGAGCTCAAAGGGAGGTAATAGAGCGGAGGACAACGACAAAGGGAATGTCAACGGGTGTAACTGTAAAGAATATAAATTAGAAGTGAGTATAATAGTTATAGTTATGTAAAAAACTAATAATTATCAGCAACTTAGTACTATTAGTCAACATTTTTAATGTTAAATTATACGATAATTCACCAATGTCATTTACTTGTCAACAATTCACACAAACAATGGTAAAATAACAAAAAAAGTCACTGAAACTGGTTAAGTCATTTCATCGAACACCTTGCGAGCATATAGATTATTTTCAAAAATTCACCACATATAGTATTTCCAATTAAACCAATCAATAAATTACACTCCATATGACATATATCAATCAACAATGACATATAAACAACAAATTAAGACCTAATTCAACAAAAATTCGATAGTTAAAATCTGCAAAAAACTAACCTAATTCGCCTCTGTTTGCAACTGAACTTGGCAGCTGCAGCGGCGGTGACAGTGGCTGGTGGGGGCGGCTACAGGCAGCGGCGACGGTGGTTTCTGCGCGGCGGCGTTTGACGGAAAGAAGGGCGGCGATTTGGAGAAGATAGGGTTCAAATGGGGTGAGAGTCGAGTATACTGATTCAGTAATGCGAGCTCGAGTTGGGGGTAGAAAATAAGAGGCATTTCGGCGGTTGTATACAGGAACCGTCGAAAAACGTGTTTTTTTAAAAAAAAACATCATTTTTGGCGGTTGTATATAGGAACCGCCAAAAATAATCACTTTTTTCGGCGGTTCCTGTATACAACCACTGAAAATTCACTAACCTGACACTCTTTTTTGGCCAAATTGTTAAAACCGCCGAAAATTGGGGGCCGAAAAAGGCCTTTTTTCTACTAGTGCAGAGAAGGGTTACGAATTGGGGCGAATCAAATCCAACTCTCCCATCTGCAATTTACAGATGACACACTCATTTTCACCAAGGCTAGAGCTGAAGAGATAGAATTTGTCAAGCTTTGCATCAATGTTTTTTCGGAGATGTCCGGATTAGTGGTGAATTTGGGCAAAATCCAGCATCATCCCAATTAATTTGAGCCAAGAGCAGACTGAAAGTGCCCAACGTATTCTAGACTACGCTTATCCTCTCTCCTACAACTTATTTGGGTGGGGCTGAATATTGGTGGAAATCCTTGCGAGCAGAAATGGAACCCATAAATAGAAGGAATTGAGTGACGCCTTGCAGGTTGGAAATCATCCAGTCTCTCAAGGCCGGGACGATTAGTACTGATCAGGGAAGTCCTCGAAAGTCTACCCTTGTACTACATGAGCTTATTCAAAACTCCAAAATCAGTGGTGAAAAGCATAAACAAGCTCTCAAGAAATTTTTTCTGGGGCGCAGGATTAAAAAAAGGTATTCCTTTACTCTCCTGGAGTACTCTATCAAGACGAAGAGACAAGGGAGGCCTTGGATTAATGGACTTGGAAACAAAAAATGTTGCTTTATTATTTAAATGGTGGTGGAAGCTCCACAAAAATGACGGAAGGTTATGGAAGAATGTGGTTTGTTCAATCTATGATATAGATATTCGATTGCCCATCACTGATTCAAAATGGCAAAATTCCACTCGCAATGGTATCTAGAAATTGATAATCTCCATAGCCACATGGAAACCTAGTCAGTCACAGGCAATCTGCAGACTAGTTATCGTGAGTGGTTATACTGGTGAGATTAAGTAAAAGGAGAGAAATTAAAACCCAAAATAATAGTCGGGCTGCAAATAAATCCCGGTCGTAGTAGTATAGTAAATGTAAGCGACCGGATATCGAACCGTGGGACTAGGTGAATTGAATTAATACCTAAGCGTGTCACAAAAAGGGGGGAAGTAATTGACGTTTTTAGAGAATTAAAATAGCAGATTAAATTACTGAGTGCAGATGAATTAAGTGGAACTCCGGGTTCAGGTTTTATATAATCTGATTAATTATGCTATCTCTACCGGTTTATATATTAGTTTGGCAAAATTCTGTTATTATCCTAAGGACTAAGTCATAGACCCTTAAGAACCGCGTTACCAGAAAATGCTCGGTCTAATCAAGGTCGAGCAATACTATGTAAACGGACGTTAAATTCGAGGATTATAATTGCATCGTAAATACTAACTTATTAAATCATAATAAGTTTTCTCCAGATTTACGGCTTAAATAACCTGTCTTTTATCACCTGGTCTGATCAAAATAGACTAGGAAAGCATTTTAACAAATTCATGTAATTTATTAAAATGGTGGTGAGAGAAACCTTTAAGCGTAACAAACTGTTTTTTTTTTAACCGGTAGAAATATTGATTACATAATAAACAAACCATAATTTAACCCTTGCCCGAAGCAAATCCTCCTTAGCCAGACATATTAACTGGTAATAAATCTGACAGAGGTTGGACGTAATAACAGCCCGGAGACGTGATAGTGAATGGAGAAATGGAGAGAAGAAGAATGGAACACATGTACGTAGGTTATATAAGTGAAGTGGGTGAATTAGAGAAATTAAGAACTGTGAACTGAATGGTGCGAAATGAAGTATGGAGTGATTTACTGGAAGAGAATGAGATGAGGTGAGTGTGAGTGATTTTCTGGTTTTCTCCGTGCACTCGTACAAGGCTGTAGGGAATGGGTATTTATAGAAGAAATGCAGAGGTAGTCTTCCGTAGATATTTGATTCTTGATTGCTTCATTGATTGAAGCATTAGTTGCAGGAGACAGGAGGACTGAGTGCGTGAGGGAAAAATGGAGGCGGTGCGGAGTAGATAGATATGGCGATTCAAGTTGAAGACGACGACTGCGCGAAGAAAGAAAACGTAGTCCGGCGTGATTTTAGTCTTAACGCCTATAAACTGGCGGTCGTTGGTCTTGACCGCCTCATTATGGGCGGTTGCCCATGTCTTGTCCGCCCGTGGTTCCGCCTCTTTAGAGGCGGTTTGTATTGTGTGATGTCCCCAGTTATGGGGCGGTTGCACCGTGAGAGGACCGCCAGTTACGGGGCGGTTTTGCGCTCGTGTGAGGGAACAGTTATGGGGCGGTTGCAAACCCTGGGCGGTTGCAACCCTTGACGTGGCCTATTTTCCTTCAACTTCGACCGGCTCTAGATTCCTTCGTTTGGACTCTGTCTTCTGAGCCGTTTGCGTCTATGCTTTCGTCTCCTCGTCTACTTTACCCGGCTTGGTTTTCCTCATGTTAAACCAATAATTTTGTGAGATAAACAACAAACTAAACTAGAGGAAAACTAACCGAAGTGGAGAAATGAGCAAGGTAAAGTGCTAATATTAAACATGAAATACACCTATTAAAACATGCTCATTTTGACACTTATCACACCCCCAACTATCTTTTGTTGTCCTCAAGTAAAATCAGTACCTAAGCAAATAGGAAATGCTCAATACTAACAAATATATTATGAAGGGTAGGATAAAAAGTCAATAGTTCATGATCTTCATAACTTATTGAGGAGTGTGAAAAATTATCTGGGTGGATAGGTGTGCTCAGGGTAAAAACAAAATATAGAGTTTCGGGTATGATCTAAGGTACTTCATGTTCTTTATTCAGGTAACTCCGAGAATTTTACCATGGCCAACTTCTCTCAAGAATGGGCATTGAGGAGAAAATAAAAGGAAGAAAAGATTTATGCATTTGCTTCACTTTTGCATGAGGGATGAGAAAATGTAGGCATAATGCCTTGGTATTCAGAAGCTCAACTCTCTTTTGTTGGTTACCATGTGTCTCGAAAGTCCCTTATTTTTTTTGTATTCTTCTCTTTTTTTTTTTAACAGAGAAATACCTTAGCAATCCCTAAGAGAGAGACGAAGAAGAAAGAAAACCAAACCTGAGCAATAAATCCAACCAATTTCAGATTATTTGGTCACACCGCATATAAAAATGCTCCTCAAAAGTAATCAAATGAAAAAAAATTTAAAAAATTTGTACCCTTATCCCACATTCATATAGTATTGTTTTTAAAGAGAACAACCTCATTAGCAGGGTACATAATTCAATTTTGAACAATGCGAGGGGGGTAAGCAGAGATAAGCAGAGAGACTTAACAATTTTAGACTTTAATGACTGAAAAGGCGCTCTTCCCCAACTTAAGCTTAGCAATGCCCATTTGCGTAGATGAAATATAATAAACAGGGCATGCAAGTTAGTAAAGGAAAGAGGGTACTCCCCAGATTTCGTAGAGTGTGTAGAGCTCCCCACACTTGAGTGTTGCTGTGGAAGTCAAGAATTGAACCTGTAAAGAATATTTACACAGCGAGAAGAACTCAAGTGAAGCCTGCATTTTTTATAACAAAATAAAAGGGAAATATAGTACAAAAGAAAAACAACATTAAATTAAAGGAAAAGATAAAAGAGAGATAGTGGGTTGCCTCCCACCAAGCGCCCGGGTTTACGTCTCTATCTAGACGTATTTGACCAACGCTTAGTTGGAGAAGTTCTGAGGGCGATTGTCCCGCTGTTCTTGGATAAAATAAGTAGCAGATAGGTCAGTTGAATAGTGGAAATGGAATTATACTTTTAAGACGTGCTCCGTTGACCTGAAAGTCCATCGCCTTGTTTGTTCTGGAGTTCAAAGGCACCGTACGGAGTCACACTAACAATTTGGAAAGGGCCGGCCCAATGAGACTTGAGCTTCCCTGGGAAAATCCTTAATCGTGAGTTATACAAGAGAACCCAATCACCAATTTCGAATTCCTTCTTGAGGATCATCTTGTCGTGGAACTTTTTGGTGCGCTCTTTATAGATCTTTGCATTCTGGTAAGCCTGATCTCGCAGCTCTTCTAATTCAGATAGCTGGAATTTCCTTCTCTCTCCTGCAGAAGTTATGTCAAAGTTTAGGGCCTTGATTGCCCAATACGCCTTATGCTCCATCTCTACAGGAAGGTGGCATGCTTTTCCATAGACTAGCTTAAAAGGAGACATCCCGATGGGAGTCTTGAATGCAGTGCGATAAGCCCAAAGCGCATCGTCCAGTTTAAGTGCCCAATCCTTCCTTGATGAGTTAACCGTCTTCTGGAGGATCCATTTTAACTCTCGGTTGGAAACTTCTGCTTGGCCGTTCGTCTGGGGGTGATAAGGTAAAGCTACCTTGTGACGCACCCCGTACTTAACCATAAGTGCTTCGAATAAACGGTTGCAGAAGTGAGATCCTCCGTCACTGATGATGATTCTAGGCACTCCGAAACGGGTGAAGATGTGCTTTTTGAGGAACCTGGTTACTGTCTTAGCATCGGCATGATGACAGGGTACAGCTTCCACCCACTTCGAAACATAATCAACTGCCACTAGAACATATTCGTGGCCCTGCGAGGAAGGGAACTGTCCCATGAAATCTATGCCCCAACAATCAAAGAGCTCTACTTCTAGTATCCCTTGTTGCGGCATCTCATGTCTCCTGGATGTGTTACCCATTTTCTGACAATTATCACATTGTCTGCAGAATTGGTACACGTCTTTATGAAGGGTCGGCCAATAAAAACCTGAGGCCAGGATCTTAGCAGGGGTCCTTGTGGGTCCATGGTGACCTCCGGCTTCCCGTGAGTGACAGAAATGAATGACGCTCGAAACCTCATCTTCCGGGAGACATCGTCGAATCAACCCATCAGCACTAACTCGGAACAAGTACGGGTCCTCCCAGAAATAATGTCTACAGTCAGAAAGAAATTTCTTCTTCTGGGAGTAGGATAATCGTAGGGTACTGTTCCTGAACTATAATTGGCCATGTCTGCACACCATGGCTCTGTACTTTGGTGATGG